>JBBPDA010167790.1:0-17711 GCA_037974385.1 Arnoldichthys spilopterus | reverse complement strand
TATTTGGGTGGGTCTCTCTCTCTCTCTCTCTCTCTCTCTCTCTCTCTCTCTCTCTCTCTCTCTCTATCGCTCTATTACTCTATTGCCCTATCTCTCTCGCTCTATCTTTCACCTCTACTTATTCTCTGTGTTTTTTCTACTTTCTTCTTCTCTCTCTGAAAGTGTTTGTTTCTATGTCTCATTTTTTCTTTAGATGTACTTCCATACACAGTCTCATAACATGGCTGTTATACAGGATATGGCTCTGTGTGTGTGTGTGGTTTGAGGGGGTGATGGAGTTTCTAGATGTTTGCCAGTAATTAATATCCCCACTGGATTTCAAGCAATGAGTCGGCCCAAAATTCTGTTTATTCAAATGTATTCGAATAAGCAAGGCATGTTCAGTGTCCACCAGGTTTATACATAACAGTGTGTCATGCAGTGTTGGAAACCACATAAGCTAAGTTTATTTTATATTACTGAACAACTCAGCATGGTTTGAAAGGAGTGTATGATGACTTAGCCTTGTAGCCCCAGTAGAAAAGTACAACTGCAAATGTCAGATACCAAACAAGCCTTAATGATTTTAAAAATTCTTGTGCTGACTGTCTCAGTCTATCACAGATACAAATACAGTCATCTTCACACACACACACACACACACACACACACACACACACACAAACACACACACACACACACAGTGCCCTGGAATGTGCATACAATCCATGCATTCAATAGCACTCCACAGTTTCCGCACCGTTCACCCACTAATCTGTTTGCACATTTACTTCCCCCACATGGCCACGTATAATGACCACCTGATCACTCACTGTCCACTTTTTTTTCTGCTGCTTCTTAGCCTGATCTCTCTCTCTCTCTCTCTCTCTCTCTCTCTCTCTCTCTCTCTCTCCCCCTTTCTCTTTCTCTCTTTCTCTCTACCTCTCTCTCTCTGTCTCCATAGGATGTGGGGGTGGGTGTAATTTCAACTGCCCATCAGCGTCGCACACGGTAACCAGTTCCTGGGGGACCGGGAATGGAATCTTTAAGCAAATTTGATTTCTCAACTCATTTGCCTTCTATAAACGCTGCCATGTGGTTGATATTATGTTTAAACTGTTCCAGTGTTAGGGCGAAAAGAGATGGAGGAAGAGAAAAAGAAGGAAGAGAAAAAAGGAGAAAAGGTAGATACAGAAGAAGGGATACGGGATTGGGAACACACTCTCAAAGCAGATGTGTAAAAACAACACTGAACCAAATGGTTAGTGAGAATCAAGCAGATGCGCATGCATACGGTATATTACATCATCACCAATGCTGTCTTTCAGTTGAATTCTTCTGGCAAGAGCTGAGCTATTATAACATATTAGATTCATGTGCAGCCCGCTTAATTATATGAATTCAATGTGCTATTTTTTTTAACACTTCTGTGTCTGCAATTCAGGAAAAGGCATTTTGTGTCATTTACCAGTAACCTTACCAGAGGGCCTTGCATTCATTCTGAACATACATCAGATGTGTGCTGTCTGTGCCAGAGATTATTTTGTCTTAAATGATTTAAAGTACATAAACAAACATGAATTGTAAATTTGTCATTTTGATCATATCACACAAAGTGCACAACAATGAGATGTGACCTCTGCATGTAACCCATCCCCAACTGGAGCAGCGGGCAGCTATCAACAGGCACTAGGCTACCACATGCAGTTCAATTTAACATATTAATTTTTTTTTTAAACAAATCCATATTATAAAAGCCAGACATCACATCTGGTGCTTCTGCATTGTAAATTAAAACACATCACTTTTAGAGTGCAGTCAAAAGCAGGTGAAACTGAGCAATATTATTATTCCAATAGATAGGCTGCAATCCATGTGGGCTGCATTTCTAGACCACAATGTCATCCAAGGCTGTTCCAGTCAGTAACATCATTCAAATACAGTCAAAGTGACTATTTGTCATTGTGAACATACTCCATCACACAAAGGGACAACAGTGAACAGTGAATGGGAAGCAGTGCACCCTTGCTCAAGGGTACATTAGTGGTACCTGGGATGGGACTTGAACCTGCAACCCTTCAATCACTTGGCTAGGTTCCTAACCACCAGGCAACCACTGCCCACCAACAAAAATTGCAGCTCACATTCTGACAAATTGGACTGTGAACCCCTGCTCAGTCTACACCCTCTAATCCAGGGGTGAACAGTCCTTGTCCTGAAAATCTACAACAGGGGTGTCCAGCACAGTTTAACGTTTCCTTTCTTAAAAGCACTCACTACACCTGACAATTAACAGGTGAAATTAAACAGGTGTGCTTGAGCACCTGTGATCTACAGCTTTAGAGAGTTCAGCTCCAACAAACCTGGCTCTTCTTAATTACCAGGATCAAGTGTGTTAGATCAGGGATGAAGCTAATTTTAGCAGGATGGCAGATCACTGCAAGTAGGAATAGGCACCACGCTGTAATTCTTTGCTGTATTTAATATTCAGCTGTTCCTTGCTCCTTGCCAGTGTCCATATAACCTTTCATTTTTTCTCTTGCCCTGCTGTGCATTATGGTTTGGACCAGAAGTTGTTATCCCTTTTTGTATGTTCCTTTGTCTCTTTTTAAGTCTTTCTCAGTATTATATGTTTGTTCTCTGTCTTGCTTTTCAGCCTTTGTGGATATCCCTGCTGTTCTTGTTTCTGCCTGCTGATTCACTGACTGTTAACTTGCAACTATTCTCTGCCTCCTGTGAAAAGCTTGAGTGAAATATTTTCTTGTAATTCCCTCTTTCTCAAGGCCAGATCAAGGAATGTTCAAAGATAGAAATGTGAAAGTTCCAGTACTAAGCCAAGATCACTATATTCAGCCTCCAACTCATTCAAACAGCACTGATTCCCAAAGAAAGCTTCCAAAATCATCAAGATGTTTTCCAAAATTCCCACGCTTACTGATTTATTGACAGGCTTGAACCATCATCACTGTAGATGTGTGTGTTCTTTGTGTATTATTCTTTGTAAATTTGAGCATATGCAGGCCTATATAACTCTAGTGGACTTTCAGGCCTAGATGGCAATGGTATGGTTAGTATGAATGCCTATGAGAAAGCAGCACTATAGCTGAAATGATGCTTTTTTTTACAAGCTGGAAATGATGAGCTGAAGCTCAGTTGATCATCCTTCCTGTATGAGGAATGTTTGCAGTGTTTATCAGGCAAATACTTCAAATTGTATTTCAACAGGATAAGATTATTTCAGGAGAACTCACAGTGATTCTCATAGCGTTCTCTGTAAAGTGGTGCCTGTTTTTGACTTTTAACATTATAAAACTGGTCTAAACAATGTTCTTCAGATTCCAGACCTAAAGGGGCATAGCACCAGATCCAGATTTTGTATAGGTAAACTAAACTGCAGGACTTCTTAACCCATTGTAATAATAAACAGCCTAACATATTGTTATATACACAAAATTGACAAAAGTACTAGTTGCTATGACTGCTGTTGAATGATTACATGATTTTGTGTAGATTTAACGTTTGTACCCCTTAAAATTGTACTTTCCTTTATGTAACCATGCATTACAATTCAAACAAAATATGTTAACCAATCTCAGGAAAAAAATATCAGAATTTTAAACAAAAGGTCCCTGCTAAAAATGGCTTAAAAGAGACTTTTTTAACCATAGAAATAACAAATACACACAAAATTGAATGAGGACATGTGTGATGATGTTCATAAATTACTACTTTTTACATAAATAGTTTGCTTTTTTGTGTGCCACAGGGTTGTACTATAAAAGTGACAAACAATGAAAAAAGAATGAGAGGCAATAATTTCCCTGCAAAACTCACACAATGCATCTTCTAGTTGAACATGTGATTTGTGGACTATTACAGGTGAAAGTGTTTAGGTAAGGGGGTTAAGTGAGTTTAAAATTAAAGTTATTAAAATGTCCAACTGTGTAACTTCGGGAATCTCGAGAACAGTGAGAGTGAAAGCAGAGACAGGTGCTTTCGTTCACTTCATCCCTGGAACCCTCCGAGATCGGAGAATGAAAGCAGGTGAAAAAAGAGAGAAAGGTGAAAAAAGAGAGGAACGTGTACACTGATGAGCTGTCAGTAATGGATATCCGACATAGCTGCACCCGTGATGTCACTGTCGCTAACGGGCATTAGCGCTGTACTGAAACTCAATATGGCGCTAAGCTCCAGTTCCATCTGAAACTGGCCAGTTTGAGAAATCAGTGTCCAAAAGGAGCTCTGCCGAAATCGTCCACATAGGGCTGCAGGGGATCCACCAGGAACCATATAACCCCTCCACTTACAGGGCACACACCCACTTTGGTGTTTTTTATTGACCGTCAGCGTCTGGACTCTGACTGATCTCACTCAGGTTAGGAGAAAAGGGAGAGAGTGTATGAATTACATCCCAAATCCCCTCCCCATAAGGCAGCCCTAGCATTAGTGTGTTTGAGGCCTTGTTAATGTCACTGAAGCCTGCTTCCTTCAGCTCACTAACGTTCAGTGGAATGGCAGATTTAGGGGGACTTTGGGGGAACTAAGGTACATTTTTGGGTGGGGGAGGGGGTTATGGGTCAGATGGTTGAGCTGAATGTGGCCTGAAGGGGAAATTTCTAGCTGAGCCCCATTTCTGTCATTCCTACAGGATGTATTTATTTATTTATTAATGGTAGCAGTATGGCCTAATAGAGGTTCATGACACAACATAAGACATTTTTGGCTGCCGGCTCCTCACGCCACCCAGACCTGCCCCTATATAGACCTGCCCTTACAACAACAACAAGAACATAATAATAATAGTAAATATAATTATAAAATAATATAATATGTAACAATAAATGAGTTCTTTATAGAAAAGCATTCACAAGAATTACAAATGTTATAATATGATTGCTGATGTTACAAAATATGTCCAGAAAAAAAGTGCAGATTTTAACATATCTTATTCCAAATAATTCAAATGTCAATGTGGTGTTTTCAAATGATGCTAGAAAAATTATAAATACAGACAAATTAAGGTGCCGCAAGTTTAGATATGACAGTACACTGCTTGAATACTAGTCTGACTGCATACTGTCTGTATATAACTCTTTTATCAGTTGTTCTAACAAAATATCTAATCTAATTTCTATTTCTATATTTGTTCATTAGCCCTTTGTACTTTAGAATTCTAAACGAATCCAAAATCATATGTACACCTGTACATGCACTCTGACATGTATTTACAAAATATTACTGTTATTTTTAAAGATTTCTTAAACCTTTCTTTCTGCAGTGTGTGCAACAAAACAGAACATGTGGTAAAAACTGCTCTTCATACCAAAAAAGACACTTGAACATGAACACAAAGCTAAATATAGTAAAAGCATTATCAGCACAAAGCTTCTTTTAACACTATCAAATCAAATATTATTTCTAAACAAGACAAGTTATTTCCAAATGATGAGCAGCAACACTCTTAATTGTAAAGGTGCCACAAAGAGTTTTCTGGAGTGATGTCATAGAATGTCCAAGCCGAGACCCATTTAGGAACCTGTATTTTAAGACATTTACATTTACATTTACATTTATTCATTTGGTTTACGTTTTTATCCAAAGCGACTTCCAAGACACAGGAAACAATCAAGCATTAGAGTTGCACAGGGGAACACTGAAGTGAGTGCTACAAAGGAGTTCAACACATTTCTTTTAGTTGTAAAATACAGGAAGTAGGTGCAACAATAAATATTGATGACAAGTGCTATAATAACTACAGACAGCAACTACTACAATAGATACAGATGACAAGTGCTACAATAGAAACTAAGTTGAACATTACTATATGGGAGACATTCTCTAGGCAGTTATCACGTAGCAATAGTTCGTACATGACTGATAGGCTTATGTGCTGAGGTGGGTGCAGTTTTGTTTTGAGTGTGTATCTGCATGCATGCTAATATGTGTGTATTTAGACGTCAGCTCAGGAAGTACAAAAGGGTTTTGCCAGATGAATATGGGTCATATTAGCTCAGGGGTCAGTCAGAGGTCTGCTGTGGACTTACAAGACCAGATGGGCCATCTTCAGTAGAAAAGGGCCAGGACCTCTGGAACCCCCCCTAATAACCTCGGCCTAAATCTCTGAGTCTTTGAAGCATGCTGGAGTGTGTCAGTGTGTGCTTAGGCTTCAGCAATGCACTGGAAACTTATCTCACCACTCTCAGCTAAACATATATATTTGATAACATCAAAGGCACTACCTGGAGATAATCAGATGTGCATGTGTGTGTGTGTGTTTGAGGGAGAGTAAAGGATATGTATGAGAGTGATTTCCATCTCTGATCTTTATCGAACTCAGAGGAATTCCAGGAAAATTTTCTCTTATTTGCGTGTGTGTGTGTGTGTGTGTGTGTGTGTGTGTGTGGGTGGGTGGGTGTGTATGTGTGCTATTTCCTTGACAAAACCCCCAGGTGCCAACATCAGTCTCAACTCAGGGGGATTTTCCCACTACCACTGTACCATCATATATGACCACATGCCAGTGACCTCAGATCTGCAGTGATCGGTTAAATGAAAAAAATACAGAAATACATCTATACAACATACATACATTTTTTTAGTTCAGGACTTTCTTAACTATACTAACTGCATGCTTTGGATATGTTTTTTCTTACAGCTGTTTAAATTTAGTTCTATTAGTTTTATTATATCTGTAGTCATGGTGACTACTGGTTTCTATGCCCACCATTGTAAAAAAATTCAGGTTGGTAAGATTCTTTAAAAAGAATTTTTAATCATTCAGAAGGGTGTTACCATCTCAACAATGGTGCAGACATTTTGAAAATAAGGTAGGATTCTTCTTTTTAACTCAATTGAATTTAGGTTTCATATGTTTCAAATTTCACTCCTCTTCCTTTTAGTATTTTGGACCAGTTTCCTAGACATAGATTAAGCTTAATATGTGTATGTCCACATACTTTGGCCATATAGCATAGATCAATCTTACAGTTACAGTAAAATAAAAAGGTTATTTCTAAGAGATAACGAAGGGGAAAAATGTAGATTATGGCCCCTCTAACCCAAACTGAGCAAGCAAGAGAACACTAACACTGTCAGGATAAAAATGAGCCCTCGCGTGCCGCCTGGCCGTTAGAGCACAGATGAAATGGCTGTTCCATCCCATAGAGGAATGCAGGTCAGAACAGGAGCAGGTTAAAAGGGAAAAATGGAGGCTCGTTCTTGGCCTCAGGAACACCGCTGTGTGGAATTACACTTTGCCTCTCACATTCCCAGCTGCCACAGCTCCTCCACAACCTCAGACAACTGCTGCTTAGGCACGATCTGCTGCAATGTGCAAAATTCATTACAGCTCTAGAAAGCACCACAAACTCAGCGGGATGGGCCCATCTGCGCCAGTTCAGAGGGATTCACTCACTGATGGAGACGTCTGATGGATGACTAATGACGAGGAACAATGGAGACCACCTTTGTGAATGCATATAGATTCATCTGTTTCAATCACCTTGTCTGCTTCCATAAAAAACCTCATGTTTGGATGAACATTGCATCATTATAAAGAAACCATTTCAGTTTATCTTGGACCACCAATATAAAAAAGACAGAAGTCTGCCAAACGCATCTTAGCACAGTAAAATTACTGTGATATCTCTAAAACAAACAACTAGCTAAAACATAACACAGGAATTATATTGTGTAAAGCTGATTTTGTTTGTTTGTCATATCTACTACTGTTTAACCATGAAAAAAATATTTTCACAACACACACACACACAAATAACTTAAGAATTAGGGTGCAGTTATGAGAGGTCCAGGATTCCCTAATTATTCCTGAATTTTCAAAACATGCTATGATGTTACAGTGTATATTTGAAAGACAAAAAATGCAAATTAAGGCAATGAAGAATTTCCATTTTTTGTGTTCACTGGAATTGCAAATCTAGCCTGCCTCAAAGTGGTGCTGCAGCAAACTGATTTACCCAGATAAACTTCTCAAATTTATAGTAGGTACGCTGTAGTGTTGTGCATGAGCTACTTGTAACTAGAATCCCAACAGTTTGGAGAACAGACTGAAACTTTAATTTAATTTTCATTTCATTTTATTAAAAACACAAGGGGATGTAGAGGTACTGGATTAAATAGAGCAGTGGACCGCATCACATATTAAACCTATCCACAATGCACAACTAGCAAATATGTTTTTTGTTATTATTTATATGTTGCATTTAAGTACTGGATTAACCCCTAATCACTGTTTGCTAACACTGGAGGCATGTAATAAGATATGATATGACATGGTTATACTAAATGCTCTCTTTAAAATGCATGGAATGTATATCATTCCTTTATTTCAATGTCATCCAACTTACAATGAAATGCTATATTCAAATGCACGCTAGACAACTTTTCTAAACTTTTGAAAGTATTTTTCTCCACAATTTCTTTAAAAGCTTGCATGGCTTTGGGTGTGAGAGTTGGCAGCCAGCACTGGAGAATAGAAGCCCCCAGTTACTGAGGGGTATTTTGCACACTGCCAACAAGTAAACCAACTAGCTAATGTCCCCATTCTGTCTTTAAAAAATAATACATAGCCAACATTAGCTACATGATGTACGTGAACTTAACATTTGGGGGCGATAAAATAATAATAAATACAACAATTATATTAATAAAAATATCATATTTATGAAATAAAATAATACTGAGGGAAATATGTGGAAATATTGCATTTATTCTCTCCGTATGAGATCATTTCTCTTGGTGAAATTTGCAATATTTTTGTGTTTCTGCACCTTCAGTGCTAACCACTCTCTCTCTCTCTCTCTCTCTCTCTCTGTCTCTCTCTTTTCTCTCTCCCTCTCATGGGTAATTATCCTTGCAAGGATGGGGTAGGGACCCTGCACTGACCCCCTGGTGGGGGTTTCACCCAGCACGTGGCCAGCTTAGGGGAAAGGATGCCTCTTTGATGTAGGTAAGTGCTCCCATTTCACTGAGGGTAAACACTCAATGTGTCCTTGGTCGGCCCCTTCAGCTTTCAGCAGTCTCCAGCCATCCACCGCTCAGGAGGCCTTCAGAATTGTTTAAGTGGTTCTGGATACCAGGAGGCAATTAAGTCATTATAGGAGCCAATTAAGCCATTACAGCGGCACTCGGCCCGCCTTGTGTATGCTAACGATGCCAGCTGATTGGCTGATAGGGTGTTTCCTGACACATTTAGGCACGTTTGCTCTTGGAAGTCTTTAAAACTCAAGTCAGTTCCAATGGGCATGGATCCCAAATAAGAAAAAGGTGGATTAATTTGCCTTTATGAATTACAGAGAGATGCTGGCCTTGAAACTTGTGATGGCTGACAGATCTTCAGCTCTGAACTGAAAAATCTCCCATATTAAAGTGACAGTTTGATGAAAGAAATATTTTCTTCTTCCTCGAATTCTAGTTGCTCAACCAAGACTTGTTACATGTCCAATGATTGCTTTTTTTGCTTTGCTCTACAGGGCTAATAAAACATTTATTTTTTCATGGGCCTTGAGCTCTAAAACTTGTTCTTTATTTTTAAGCAATTTGTTTTCAACTTTAATTTTTAACTTTGCTTTGACTCAATCTCATTTTTACATTTAAAAACTAAGTCTTTAATTTCTTCCTGCCATTCCTTTTGCATTTTTATGCACTTTGAGCTTGAAGCACTTTGAAGTAACTTGTGTATGAAATGTGTTACTTAAATAAACTTGCCTTCCCTTGACTGGGAGCTTATACCTCTCCAGTTAGCACTGTGTAAACTGCATGCCTAAATGATCACATACTTGCCTCTAACCAAAATAAAGCCTTCTATCTAAAATCCTTTGAAAAATTAGTTGTTTATGGTTAATATGGAGTTTCAAGAGGAATAGAGCAATGTAAGTGGTGTAGAATAGTATAAAATAAAATCATTTACATTAACATAACAGTGGCACAACTCTCTAAATTTTGGCCCTATTATTGGGCAATCATTAAAGGGCAGTTGTGGCCTAATGGTTGAAGAAGAAGGCTTGTAACTAAAGGGTTGCTAGTTCTGTCTCTAGGACTGGCAGAGAAAATGGTGGGCTGAGTGACCAAACAGTGCTTTAACCCTCCCACATCCACAGCTGAAGTGCTCTTGGGCAAGGCACTTAATCCGTACCTGCCCCCTAGGTGCAGATGTGCAGCCCACAGCTCTTTGTGTACAACCCCAAATCAGAAAAAGTTGGGACAGTATGGAAAAAGCAAATAGTAATTTTTAAATTTACTTTGAATGCACAATATGTCCTGTTCTGTCTGGTCAACTAAATATACATTCATTCCTGTCATTCAGATCTGCAACACATTCCAAAAAAAAGTTGGAAAAATAAAGCATTTATCACTTTGTAATGTTACAATTTCTTTCCACAACACTTAAAAGACATTTAGGTACTGAAGTCACCAAGAGATTAAGTGTTTCAGGTGTAATTTTGGTCCCATTCTTCCTGCAAACTAGTCTTAAGGTGGGCAACAGTACGGGGTCTTTGTTCTTGCATTTTGCGCTTCAAAATGCGCCACACATTCTCTATTAGAGACAGGTTGGGACTGCAGGCAGGCCAGTCACGTGCATGTACCCTCTTCCTCCGCAGCCAAGACTTTGTAATGTGTGCAGAATGTGGTTTTGCATTGTCTTGTTAAAATATGCATGGGTGTCCCTGGAAATAATGTCTTCTTGAAGGCAGCATATTGTGCTCCAAAATCTCTATGTACTTTTCAGCATTAATGGTGTCATCACAACAGTGCAAGTTACTTTTGCCAAGGGCACTTGAACCCCGGTGATGCCACAGCCATCTATAGTCAAGAGTCCAGGGTGTACAGGATGACCCTCCTTCTCCCCCAATTGCCCAGTCCCATCCTAGTTGTTATGGGTATCTGTTAGCTGACATAGCAGAGCTGGCAGCTTTTCCTCCAATAGTGTTGCATTAGCATAAATGATACAGCGGTTGGTTTCTTGAATCAGAGAAAGCATGTGCTAGCCCTCACCTTCCAAGTGTTGGTGGTATTATGTGACTGGGGGAGTACTAATTAGTGCGTGGAAGTAGATATGTTTTTGATTGTTTTTACTTCTCCTGAGAGGTATAAGGTGTGGAATCGACAGAAGCATTATGTTTCTGACACTTTATAGATTTGTTATCTATAAAAACATAAAAGACAGAAAACCATTTAAAATTCATGCTTGAACATGGCTGCAACTTTTGTTCAAGCAAACTTTGGAACCAAATGCATCTTTTGAGAAAAGAGGGAAATTATGTAATCTGGTTTTGTTCTAGGAACAATCACTAGTATGTCCTACTGTGTATTTTGGCAATGAGCTGGATGGTGCAGCGATCACTGGAGAACAGGGCTTTAAATCTGTACACAGTGTACATTGGACACTTCAACTGTTAATATAATGCTAATGATTATCCTGCAAGCCCTTGGGTATGCTGATAGTCCCAGAGTCATGCTCAGTAAATGAAAATAATACAGTAATTGAACAAGTGTTCATAAAAATAATTCTGCTACAGAAACACATGCAGCTTCAAGTTTTAAGGATTAAACCCATTTCACCATGACTGTCATGCTCATTTCATATTCTGATAGCCTGACTTGACTGATTGCTTGATTGAATGATTGATTGATTGACTGACTGATTGATTGCTTGATTGCTTGATTGATTGATTGATTGATTGATTAATTAATTAGCAGTTGTGGTATGGGGAATATGAAAGAGCTGCACAATAAGAATGTATGTTGGTAGACTGGTGGTTATTGATTCGGTCCTAATCTGATGTCTAATTCTATTGCACACTGACACAAATCACTCTACCCTCAATGGAATATAAACATCAATTCACTCACTGCCTATATATCCCACCCTTTGACAGGTGCCAGTGAGATCATGATGATATTCACTTCACTGGCAGTTTTGTTGTGGCCTCGAATATACCTTCCTATGTGCTTTCTAACAATGTATGACCTAACTATGGACAAAATTCAGGCTTCAGTATAGTTGCTACTGTTGTTAGCTATGCAAAATGCTGTCCATTTTTAAAGATACAGTATGTCACACATGTTTGCAAATTCTTTTTGAATATAAGCTTCCAATGCCTGTTAGCCACATTACTCTTGTAATTTTGTAAACTGAGAAATTGTGTAAACTGAGCTTGTAACTAAACTATCACTTTAAACAGGCTACAGTGGTGTACAGCCCTATCTGGGCCAGTAGATCAGAGAAAGGCATGCTGGATGAGAGAGGAACAGCAGGGTGGTGGGCTTTCCAGTGCCCGTTCTTACACAGCAGCTCCGGAATGCAAATATTTACATGCAGGAGAAGGTCACACGGTCTTTAAATATGCATTATTTACACAAAATCCATCCAGCGAACACAAACTGAAGTGCCGTTGTGTGTATGTGCGCTCCTCTCTGTGTGTGTGAGAGATGATGTCTGGGCCACACCTTGTGCTGATTTGTTTGCAAGTTATGTGTGAAGTGCTGACACGCTTGTAAACCCTCCACAGCAGACGTATGAAAGGTCTTTGGCCCGGAACATCCCTAAATGTTTCTGCTAATCCAGTCTGGATGCAGTGAAGCCATCTGAGCACTGTGGATACATCAACACCCCAAGCTCAGAATGTCTTCATCAGCTGCAGACGGGTGTGACAGACTGGGTGAAAACCCACCCGGCTGCCCCTCTCTGGAGATCAGGCTGATCTTCGCTGAAAGATCTGGCTGCTGACCTTGGGCCAGTGCTGACCCTCCTGGCTACACCACAGCTCTTCAGCTTTTACGTCCTGATTCACCTCTTCTTAAATGTTGTTTAGGAGAGAGAGAGCGAGAGAGAGAGAGAGAGAGAGAGAGAGAGAGAGAGAAAGAGAGGCAGAGAGACAGAGAAAGAGAGAATGAGACAGATAGAGTGAGCAAGAGAGAGAGAGAGAGAGAGAGAGAGACAGAGAGACAGAGAGAGAAACAGAGAGAATTCCATCTTGAAGAGATGCCTAAAAGATCTTTCTCTCTATGTCAGACTGTGTCTCAATGGTCTTTCTCTCTGTATCGAACTTCGTCTCAAACACAGGCTCCACTCTCCATGAGGTCATGAGTGACATCAGCAAAGTGGTGCCCTTTCACCCTAGTCTGGAGCTGGGCGCCAGAGTGATATTTTCACATTCAACCCTTCCATCCCACTCTGATGTCTGTAGTCTCTCCTCACCCCTCGCAAAATTCAGCATCTAACATAAGATATTATAAAGTCAGTACAACAGTTATTACAGTTACTGTTCACCTAATCTTCTTAGCTGTCTTGAGATTTGCGTTGTGGAGCCTTGGATAGTACTGTTTACTAGAACATAAGTCTCAGGGTTGTGTGGTAAGGGTGCAAGACCCTAGTCAAAATTTGATAGTTCCCTTTCTCTAACACCCCCATTAAACCTGGCAATTAAGAGATGGGTAGAAGTAGGTATGTATGAGCAGGGAAACCACAAAACTGTTCAGAACACCAGTCCTCCAGGCTTCTACACAGCTGTCTCAGTCTTTGACAGCTCTGTTGATCATTCTAGACATACAATTCTTCATTTTACTTAAATTTTTTTTTTTTTGCATTAATTCATTTAAACCTGTGAACCTGTGAAGAACTAGTTCATTTATATGCGCATTATCATACACAGACGTCGATCGGTGTGCTTTAGAAAGATATAATAAGCATAAAAACAAAAAGAAAAGCAATAAAAACAAGATAGAACAATAAAATAAGAATAGTTCAACTAAATTAAACTATAGAAAAGCAACGTATCCAAATGTTGTAAAGCCAAAGGGTTGCAGATGAATGACTTTACTTTCTTAGCAATACTTGCACTGAAATAATGACAGTGTCATTAGGGTGGTGGTGGCCAAGTGCTTAGGACCTTGCTCTTGAAAACAGAAGGCTTTGCAGGTTCAAGTGCACTGAGGTACCACTGAGGGAGACTTGAGCAAAGTATCGTTCCGCAACACTGTTCCCCTGGCACTATTGATAACTGCCCACTGCTCCAAGCGTGCACATGTGATGGGTTAAATACAGAGGTCACATATCGCTGTGATGCGTGAGTGTGTTCACAATGACAAATAGTCACTTTCATAATACAAATGTATCTGCAAGTTTTGCAGGTTTCACCACTGTTGTGAACCTAATAAATTTAAGTTCATCTCAGTGCGGATGAAGCAGTTAGCTCACAGCAGCACAAGCCTTGCTTTGTAGTGCACTTTCCTAGAGATAAGCACGTTGCACTCTGCCCCTGGAGACAGAGCACTTCCTGTTGCCTCTGCCTGGGCTGTGTGTTGCGTGCTTTAAATGAATGCACAGAGCTGGCATTGCAGCCCAGCTGTCTGTGTGTATCTGCCTGTGTAGCGCTGGAGATGAAGCATGCGCTCTCTTCTGCCTTTAGAGTACCTTTGTCTAATCCTGCTCCATCCCCGAGAGTGCCATCAGACAGGCCAGACCAAAGACTTGACCAGAAACAGAACCAGAGAGGGATGGAGAAAAGAGAGGAGGAGGAGGGGCTTTTGTGCGCTTCTTTTTTCCCAGTATTTGTGTGCAACCGTGTCAAAAAAGGGAATATTCCCCTCAAACAGGAAAGGGTTAACAGGTTTTAACTGCTTACAATAATACAGTCCAACCCAGTGTCATCATTTAAAGCTGGAAACTCAGTGTTATGTAGCAAACATAGAAGTCTGATACTAACCCTGATGGTATTCTGACACAAAATCAGTTCTACAGTTTCTCATTGCGTGAAATAAGATATGGGCAAAAGGAACCAGGAACTTGCAAAGCTTTAGAGAAGGCTTAATGATTTCTGAGAACTTAAAAAAAACACTTGACATAACGAATGGTAGATCATTTTGATCTAGTAGACTTACGTACCACACTTGCTGTATTTATTTTGTTGCAATACTCTTTAGCTTTAGATGGAAACAAAACTACAAGATCCTGAAATGACCGACAGAAAATGGTCTAATGTTGCCAGCGGTATCTATAAAGCAAAGCAAGCTCTCCAATTCTTAGATCTCTAGGCTGCAAAGAAGGAAGTAAAGGTTCTGTAAGGATCTGCAACATATGGTATGAAAGAACGTTGTGGGTGGAGCTTAGGTCCAGTATTAATATTGTACATATTTATATATTTTCAGTTTGTCAGACAACCCACTGTGCTTTTACTTTTTTGATCGAACATATCAAAAACAGGAGGACTGTACTGAACTGACTCTAACTTGGCCTCCTGTCCCATCGGGGAGGGGAACTTCCCTAAGCTTGCTGTCTGTTTCCGTCGAGACACCTCAGGCAACTGATGAATCACCAGTCATCATATTTTGCGAGGTGTTTTTGGCAGCATGGAGTTCCAACAAGTTGTACGATACTATAGGCAGTTGCTTTTATTGGGCGCTGTTACCTAGTGGCCTGGGGCTTTCGGCCCGCTCCCAATTCACATCTCTTTGACATTCAGCATTCATGTTTTACATTAAGTCTTCCTTTCCTCCTTTCTTCCCTGTCTTTCCGTGTGACCTCAGCCAGGCTTGGTCTCCATCAAGCTGCTCCAAATCCTCACTTTCCAGTGCCCCATGCTTATTTGCCTGTCCTTTCCATTTCACACCACTTCGCTCTTCAGGGACTATTTTTAGGCAAGGCTACTTCAGGAAGTCTCAGTTGTTCAAAAGCCTCTTGATTGGAGATGTGATTAAAACAGCTCAGCTGGCCAAGCACTTGCCAGAAACCTACAGTGCTTTGCAACAGCTGATACAGCAACATCTAACACAACTCCCATTATAATGCCATATGATATGCCTCATACAAGTAATTGTAAATGATTTCCTAAAGGTGTAGGAGGCTGAAAGACTCCCCAAACAGTGCAATAGAATCACAAACTGTAATTACCATAATCGCAATTGGTCTGTTGGCTCGATCTGTGTGTCATTTGACAAGAAATGTGCCACAAGAGATTTTAGAAGGACCACCAACAGCTGCAATTATAAATGTCAGTCACCAACTCATACAGTCACCTACAGCCAACTGGCATTTTAACCCTTAAAAGTCTACAATTAGTGATGTGCCAGCTATGTTATTTTATGCAAACCAATGAACCTTTTTTTCCATTGGGAGAGAAAAAAAAACTAAAAGTGGAGAAACTAGCCTGTATAATAAGGGTTTTCTATGTAAAAATGAAAAAGTAAGAAAAGCAGGATTAATGCAAATGCTAACAGGTTAGCCTGCTAACAGAAGTTTTGATTGCCATTTAAAAAAATATTAAAAGTTTAAAAAATTCAATAAATGAAATAATATTAAATTGATTGCTCAACAAGTAATCAGTCATGTTGTCGAAGCTACAGAAAATGCCCCCAAAAAATAAAATTACATAAAAAAATTCTAAAAGTTCATTTTGCATAAAATTACCATCAGGCACTTCAACAGATCATCATACCTTTTTTTCATCTACTTACTAATGTAATTGTGGTACTAAACAATGTTTAGAATTTGGATTTTCTATGCAATTTCTTTGCTTGTGTCAGTGACCTACAAGTAAGAAATAATTTAAATATATTTACAATGAGCTTGTTCATTCTTGGCCCTAGAGGTCCCCTCTGTTCAACATATTGGAGTGTTTTTTTCTACTTTATCGCACCCACTTCAACCCAGGAAATACTTGTTAATTAGCTGATTTGCTTGGATCAATTAATGTAATGTAATGTAAACACTTAAATACCGAGCTGGGGGTCCTCTAGGACAAGGGTTGGGAACCAATCTAAATAAATAAATAATTGTCTTGCTCCTACTTGCTGTGACACATTTGAAAGTTGGGAACTGATCCATGTCTGAATTTGTCTGAAGACATTCTTGATAAACAAGCTAAATAAAATATGCTCATCACAAAACATCAACACAAGCCATCCTCCATTTTGACCCTGCTTTCTGTTTTGCGGCCTGGGAAAAGCAGGCTGGCATGTTGACCCCTGTGTGATTAAAGAGGGAAAGGCCTGACATGAGGCGTCAGGCCTACAGTTCCCACGATTCCTCACTGGGTCAGCCTGGCAGGGCCTGGCAGGCATGTGCTACTTTGACAGCATAGTTAGGAGGCTCTGATGAAAGGCGAGAGTCTGCGTGGCCCATCCAGCCGCTCAAATTAGCACAGGAGCCCCATTGCCTGTCACATAGGGGGCCAGACACAGCAGATTTGGTTGCATGGAGAGTGTCAGTGTGTGTGTGCGTGTGTGTGTATGTTGACTAGTCAGGAGGTTTTATACCAGTAAGGACATTTGACCATAAATCACAAGAGAAATCATCCTCTCTGTTCATGGGGGTCCAGAGAGAGAACACACGAGGTCCCTGCTGAGGTCAGGAACACATGCTGTGTCTCAAAAGGTTTTTTCACATAGTGTGTTAACCAGTTTCAGTGTAAATAGTGTGTGTGTAAATGCAGAGGAACTGCACAGAATAAAATTAATTGAAATATTTATATATTTTCCCCCTATAGCACATATAGTCACACATATGTACGTACTTTCCATTGAAGCAACTGTTTCATGATTTCAAGTGATATGCCAATATTTTTACACTTTTATATCTTTTCCATAATTTTACAATGACTAAATTACACAGTCATGCTGGACATAGAAGACACTATGTATTACATTTACATTTATTCATTTGGCTGACGCTTTTATCCAAAGCGACTTCCAAGACGTGGAGCAGAGTAGTGGGA
>JBBPDA010167779.1:0-17711 GCA_037974385.1 Arnoldichthys spilopterus | reverse complement strand
ATAGATAGATAGATAGACAGACAGACAGGTAGATAGATAGATAGATAGATAGATAGATAGATAGATAGATAGATAGACAGACAGATGAATAGATAGACATATTTAGCATTGTTTATTACCTAAAATGTACATTTAATCAGCCAAATCGTACACTAAACTTTATTTTTAACTTTTTTTTTTTACTTTTCCAAATGAAATAGAGGCCAGTTAGCTCAGTTGGTTAGAGCATGGTGCTAATAACACCAAGGTCACGGGTTCGATTCCCGTACGGGCCATCAGCCTTTGGGATGAGTGAATTTGGGACCGTTCCTTGTCACATTCCGTGGGCAGTGGTGGTCTAGTGGTTAGGACACTGCCTTTGAGACCTGAAGGTCTCAGGTTCAAGTCCTGGCCCAGGCACCACTGAGGTACTCATGAGCAAAGTACCCGCCTGCTACACTGCTCCCCAAGCACTGTTGGTAGGTGCCAGCTGCTCTACATGTGATGGGTTAAATGCAGAGGTTGCATTTTGTTGTGGTGCTTGAGTGTGTTCACAATGACAAATAGTCACTTTCACTTAAATGAAAACCACATTTTGTGCAAACATGTTTTTTTTCCTAATGAGGATTTTTCAAGCTCCCACACTGTCAGAATTTTCTTCCATTACAAAGATTTAAATGAACAGTCTTACAGAAGATAATGATACCGGCCTTGTCAAATACACCATTAGGGGCCAGAAGAGAGGATCGAGCCTGAATATTGATCTGAAGAGAGGTCTTAATATGTGGCATCAGAAGCTGAAAGAAGCAGTAGAAGAAAAGGATCCAAAACACATAATCACGTCACCAAACAATTCAAGTGTAATTATCACATCACACGTCATTACTGCAATACATCATTAATATAACACCGTGTCAGTCTCAGAGCACACAGACAGAGTTGTTAAAGACTGTGCAGCTTTTACAATAGTAGATCTATTCGCTCCTGCATACCTGATGCAGAGGGTGCACTTCTGGCAACTTCCTCAGAGTGGCGATGCAACACACTTCTCCTATCAGGTGAGTGCGCAGGAAGTGGGAGAGCAGCTGGTGAACCTGGAAATCTGCATTATGAACCCATATCTTTGCTAACAGCCAGTCAGGTTCAGGGTCTGAAGGCAGGAACACAGGGTTCTGTGGTCCAGGAGTCCTCTGAAGCTAGCAAAGAAGTAAGAAGTTGATTTATTCAAGAATGTTGATTCTCTGTCAAACAGTTATGGTGGACAAAGTGCACAAATACGCTGCTTGTATTAAAGCAGCTGAGCCTTATATCTAATATTACTGGGGTAACAGCAAAAGTCCTGTAGTTACAGAACAAAAATAAGTGCTTTTAAAAGCACTTGTCGTTAAGATCATCGTGGCTAAAGACAAAAACACATTGTTTTTTTGCTAACATTTATAGCTATCACTAACTGAGTGAGTGATTGTCATTGTGAACACACCACAACGAAATGCCACCTCTGCATTGCATCTGTGTAGGAGCAGTGGGTAGCTGAGGTGGGGGCGGTACCTTGCTCACGGGTACCTCAGTGGTACTTAAACCAGTCTAGGGTTTGATCCGCGACCTTCAGGTCACAGGAGAAACTCCCTGTTACACTGCCACTAACTAGGGAGGGGTGCATCAGGTCAAACATATCAGTTAGTTAGAAGGTGGGCTGCACCTTTTGGTTTGTTTCCATTCATTCATTGAGTACTGACACAGAGGTAGTGGAGTGAACATCAGTCAAAAATGCTAAAAAAAAAAACTTTACCGCTACAGAGACTTAAAATAAAAACTAAGTTTATATGAATATAAATTTGAATAACATGTTATTTACAGAATCTGGGTCCGAGCCTCTAATGAACAAACCAAAGGAGACAGAGGTGAGGAAAAACTCCCTAAGCTGGAGGAAGAAACCTTGAGAGGAACCAAGGCTCAGGAAGAGAACCCGTCCTCCTCTGGTCGACACCGAGAGCAATAACAACAAGAAAAGAAACGCTCTCAGTTTCTAGAGGCACCATCAGCTAAAATCCTATAGCTTGAAGCAACATATCCAGCGTAACATATGTGTGGTATCTGAACGGGTCCGGGACTAGTTATCTGGGGATAAGGACCCAATAATGGGTGATCTGGTTGTAGGAGACAAGTGGCAGCAGTTCCTAGAGAACAGGTGGGCGCAATGACTTTCAGTCAATTAGGTAAAACACAGGGCTGTTCATATGGGTTCAGTAGGAGTGAGCGGGTTCCAGTGGTTAAAAACTTCAACCAGACATAGGGTATCAGGATGGTCCAGACAGCAGGATGGGTGAGGATCATTTGATTCTCAGACAGAGCATGTGTAGCTCAAAAAGATAGAGTGAAACTTGTTACTGTGAACACACTCAAGCACCACTCTGCATTTAACCCAGCGCCCTTACGGTACCTTACTCAGGGGAACCTCAGTAGGGCTTTGGCCAGGACTTGAACCTGCAACCTTCAGATCAGGGCAATGTCCTAACCACTAGGCCGCCACTGCCCACATACATTGAGATAGATCTCAGATTAAAGAGGCAGCAGCAGTTCCTTGTGTACAGGAGCCACGATGACGTTCGATCAGTTCTTTGGAGGACAGGGCTTTTAATATGGGCTCCTCAGCAGGAGTGAGTGGGTCAAAAGCTGCCAAATCTCCACCCAGAACGAGGGTATCAGGATGGGTCAAGCAGGTCCAGACAGCAATTACAGTTTGTTACTACCAAAAAGTATCACATACACACACATATCACAATCTATCAAAGAATGCCAAAACATTTAGTTGTCTTTACATGTAATGTGTTTTTAATTATTCCCAGTAAAGAACTGGTCACACACCTGGATGGCAATGGGTTTCATCTCTCCATGATGGTTGTAGTGCAGAAGGCACAGAGGGGCCCCCAGGTACGTCTGTTTGCCGTTGATGACGTTAGCAGGCAGCTGATCAAGTACCTCATAGTCCAGGAGGAATACAGTTCCTCTCTATGGTGCAGAAAAAAAAGTATTTCACCACAGATAAAATAAAATTGACTGTCATTGTGAACACACCCCATCACACAAAGGGCGCCACAATAAAACGTGACCTCTGCATTTAACCCATTCACACGTTAAGCTGAGCCCGGGGAGCAGTGACGCAGGATGATACCTTACTTAAGGGTACCTCAGCAGTACCTGGGCCGGGACTTGAACCTACAACCCTCCGATCACATGGGTAACCATTAGGCCACCACTGTCTTTTACACTGTTCCATTCACTTCATAATGACAACTTTCACGCACCATTAGTTACAGATTGAGGTTTCTGGTTTGAGATTTGAGAGTTCTCTATCACATCCCCTCCCACACACACAACACTGAGGACTGTATGAACAAATCACTTCCCCAGCCCCACCCCTGTAGGCTGCTGCAATGCACTGCGTTACTGTAAATGCATTCTGTAAATAACCTGCCCGATCCGTAAACAACCTGTAAACTGGTAATATTTTCACTCATTACACTGTAAACTGTAGTATACTCTCTCTCTCTCTCTCTCTCTCTCTCTCTCTCTCTCTCTCTCTCTCATATATATATATATATATATTTATAAAATACAGTATAAATATATATATAATTTTTTGTATTAAGTGTGAATGCATATATGTGTATGTATATGTGTGTATATGTTATATGCTGCACAATAATATATATTTATATAATCATATATATTTTAGTTCAGTACTTCACTTCGTCCTCTTCACTTATAACTATGTGAAAACTATATATTAGTATTTCGCTTCACCGTTTCACTATGTGTGTTTATTTATTATATTGTACTTTCTATATTATGAATATTTCTTGCTGCTAATGTCTGAAAGCTACCAAACAAATTTTGTTAAAATCGGATACAATGACAATGAAGTCTTTTATCTTTATCTTCTGCACCCAAGCCTTAGGTCTTACTTTAGAACTCTGCAGTAAAATCACGTCACTTTAGGATGAACCATGATGCTTTTTTGGCTTCGTTTTGCTTAGGGCTGTGCATGTTTTTAGAACGATTATTTTATGATGTGTGTTGCCCCTCCCTGCAGACCCCTTTATGATCCATTCTGTCGGCAGAGTAAAAAGAGACGTGACATTTTAAAGTCAAATAAACAAATAAGATGAGCACTGTTGACTCTCGGTGTGAGAAACTGTGTGACTCAGTTATGTTGTGTTGTGCAGTGAGATGTAAAAGGACATGGGTCATAACACTGTTTCAAAGACAATTCACACCTCCCCACAAAGACAGCCATGCAAAGATGTGCTACTGCACAACCACAGTTTTCTGTGGATAACATCAAAAGATGCTTTGCCAAAATAGAAAATAGTATTCTAACACAGTTAAGACACTTTTGATCGTCTTACCCACCTATAAAGGTGAAGATTTGCTTGTTTCTGGATTTATAAATCATAAACATATGCAGCATCAATGTTATTTGAGAGAAAAAATGGCGCGGGACCTCAGTCAATAGTTAAAACTGTATTTTTAATTCTGCCTACTTTCATGGGCTCCCACCACTGTGACCATTGTTTTCCAGTTTAATGTTTCCTTTTCTAATTTAATGTGTCTGAAGTCTAAACATTTCACTGTATCTGCACAGTGACAATAAAACAATTTTATCTATCTAATCTATCCATCTATTTTCTAAACTGCTTCTTCCATTTCGGATCGGAGGGAAGCTGGAGCCAATCCCAGCTGACTATGGGCCCAAGGCGAGTTCACCCAGAACAGGAGACCAACCCATCGCAGCAATCTCATTTGTTGACATTTGTTTTATGTTTACTGGGAGAAAGTGCTTTACTCAGTCGAAATCCAAAAGTCTTCCACGCCAAATCAAATAGTTTAAAGCCATTTACCTCAGCTGTAAATGTATAGAGCCATGAGCAGATCTACGATCAGCAAGAGACCTCTGATGAAGGGCTGGAGGATGCCTAACAGTAACTGTGCATAGCCAAAGTGAACGTACAAGGCGGCTGTTCTTAATGGCCCACACACGAACACCAACAACAACACACACAGGTTGGTGTTGTTATCTTTGTGGGTACATTCCACTGACATCTGTAATACTGTATTTCTGTAATACTACACCAACAACTAAACCTAACCCTAACCATCCTTCTGCTCTTTTAGTTTTTCCTAGGTGAATTTGTGTAGAAAACAGCATGGTTCCTTGTGAGAACCAGCAAAATGTCCTCACTTTGACAGATCTTCCAGTATTTCTATCATCATGAGGACATTTGGTCCTCACATAAAGTTAAACATACACACACACACCTCCATCTCCTGTTCCAGGGAGGAACCCGTTGGCAGAAAATCCTTGAGCATCTCAGATGTAACAGGCAGGTTAGGTGGAAGGCATCGGATTTGTCTGATCTGCAGAGGATTGCATCCATTAAGACACTGATAACCAAAGAAAGCGTCGTCTCTCCAGTGAGCCTGAACATACCCTGAAAATGAGACGAATGCAGAATGACTGGAATACTAGAGGTGCAGAGGCATCACGGTATTTGCATGGGGTTACAGGTAATGCACATGAGACAAAATGTCACTGTTTGGCTTACTAGCAACCACATTATCTTGTCCATTGTGTGTGAACAGGAGCTCCAGTTCCTCCAGGCTGCTCCAAGATTCTGATCTGTCAGCAAATCCCCTAAGGTAGTTCAAGTTGGTGCCTGGGCTGAAACACAGAGACAGAGCATTGGAACTTTAGAAGTGAAGTGAAAGTGACTATTTGTCATTGTGAACACACTCAAGCACCCCAAAATGTGACCTCTGCATTAAACCCATTACACATGGAGCAGCGGGCAGCTACCAACAGAGCCCAGGGAGCAGTGTAGCGGCTTGGTACCTTACTCAAGGGAATCTCAGTAGTGCCCAGGGCGGGACTTGAACCTGCAACCTTCAGGTCCCAAAAGCAAATGTGACTGATGTCCAAAAATGTATATCCCATTTGAAAACATGCTATTTCTCTACCCCCTGCATAGCCATAATAGGCGAAGTTAGCAGGGCATGCGCTAACATGGGGTAAGATGTGAGATGGATATTTTGTATCGCTAACCCTGTTCAATCAGCATGTGCTTTTGGTCGCTTTCTCATAGTCTCAGCAGTTTTCACCACAGTCGCACAGATGTTTCTCCTGTCCCTGAGGACTGTGTATGTGAAAGTGACTATTTGTCATTGTGAACACACCCCATCACACAAAGTGCACCACAACGAAACGTGATCTCTGCGTTTAACCCATCACACGCGCACACGTGGAGCAGCGGGCAGCTATGAGAAGCACCTGGGGAGCAGTGTAACAGGATGGTACCTTGCTCAAGAGAGCCTCAGAGGTACCTGGGAAGAGATTGACCCTGCAACCTTCTGTAAGGGCAAAGTCCTAACTTCCAGGCTGTGTTCCAGACGGTGAATTACCATAATAAATAGTGTGCAAAAATAGTACAAAGCCTTTATATTTAGTTAGTCATGTAGTATGTAAAGTGGTTTGGGACAGCTGAAGTATTTTGTTGTTCATTTGGCTAAAAGTCAAATTTAAGAAATGCATAAAAATGCCAAAATCTATAGATTTTAAGATGACAACACCAATACCTGGTGCACACCAGTCTCAGCTCACTGGGCCAGGTCTCCCTTAAAAAGAGATTTTTTTATCTTTTTTTTTTAATCCATAACAATCCATGTACAATCAATATGAAGTGGTGGGGAAGCAGATTTGGTCCCCCCAATGTTTAGTGAGTGATTATTTGTCATTGTGAACACACCACTGCACAGCACACAGTGCACCACAACAAAATGTGACCTTTGCATTTAACCCATTCATGTAGAAGCAGTGAGCAGCATCCAGGAAATAGCTTATCTTGTGAGAAGATGAGAAAATGCCATGTTTATACTCATTCACTGGTCTCAATTTTAAGATGACAACACCAATACCTGGTGCACACCAGTCTCAGCTCACTGGGCCAGGTCTCCCTTGAAAAGAGATTTTTTATCTTTTTTTTTAATCCATAAAATGTCTTCAAATGTGTGTTAGTGCCACAGAACCGCCTGCAACAGTAGCCTTTGTCTAACTTCCAGGGAGGAAGATCACTGAAAAGGTCTACTCATTAAAGATCCAGTGGACTTTTTAACCTTAACTGACCTAAACCAAGATGGAACAGTCAGGCTGAGTAAAGTTTAGTGCACGTTTTAGTCAGATATAAGGACTCAAAATGTGCTCGACCAAATAACTGACCAGAGCGCTAAAGGGTTAACTGATAATGTTCATCTGGTTCAAACAACATAGAATTACAGTGAGTTTATTGTGTTTGACTCATTATTCCAGTCTTTTTAGTCACAATTAACCCCTCGTCCTCTCCTACGCAGTAATTTGGTGATGGTCGATGCTGGAAAAGGTGTATTTTCATTAGTAGCAGAGATGTGTGGGAAGAATGTGTTAGGTTGTGCCCCACTCCGCCCTATGCCACACAATATTAGGGCCTACCTCTTGCGGATGTAGCTCAAATTGGGGCCGAGAGATTGCGCACCAGTCATGTCTATGCATCGAGGGGCACCTTCGGCAAAAGTGCTCCATCTACAGTGACAAAAACACAAGCTTAACACCGATCCTTTTGCGACCAAAGCCCTTGAACAGGAAAAGCAGCCTGATGTAATACTACCTGATGAGCTGTTGTTTTGTCTGCAGCTCTTTGGCTCTGTGCTCTCTCAGTATCTGCAGATTCTCCCCATTCAGCAAACACACTAATGGTAATAAAAGATGATACAAAGATGATAAACCAGTGACAGTGTTTCAGGGTCTCAGATCCAACTTCCCTGTTTAATTTGCTTACTCTTACCCACTGCTTCTCCTCATTATTTCCCTGTTTACATATCGCTGACATGTCAATGCAGTGCAACACATCTGCTTTCTCATTTTGTTCTAATTTTCCAAGCCATAGTCTCTTTAGGCCTTAGTCGCCGCTGTGTATCGACTGCTAAAAAAAAAGGCAAAAGAATGAACCTCTGTCACTGCGGAGATCGACGTCACCGTCTGCAGTCTTGATCCATCTGCTGCAGAGGAAATGTTCCACCTCTTCAGCATCTGCGCTCGGTTTGAGCTGCACATCCAGACAGTGCCAGTTCAGATCTGGAAAGCCACGCCGGGCCTCAAGCCGCAAGCGCACAAGAACCACAGTGCCAACCTCCTTTTCGGGCTTGATCACAACCGTGCAGGTCTGTACCAAGTTGAAGAGAGGTGATTATGCCACATAAACAAAGCATAAAAGCCAGAGGTGTAACTAGGATGGGCCCGGTGTGAATGCCCAAATTAGGTGACAATGTCTTAGCCAGGTTTGTCCATGTGGTGTTGCCGTACCCCAGCAGAAACAAATGCTTTGCTGTGGCCATGCACAGTCAATACCAATGTTGAGTGATTATTTGTCATTGTGAACACACCACTGCACAGCACACAGTGCACCACAACAAAATGTGACCTTTGCATTTAACCTATTCATGTAGAAGCAGTGAGCAGCATCCAGGAAACAGTGCTTGGGAACGGTATCCTGGTCATGGGAACCTCAATGCTACTTGTACCAGTCTGGGATTTGGACCAGTAACCTCACAGGGACAACTCCCTAACTGTTACACCACCACCAATGTTAACCCCAGGGCTACAGCCTTGGCTCTAACATTGGCTAATGGTTGAAATATGTGAATACTGCAGATACCTGTAAGTGCCTAAGAAATAATACAAGGGGCCTAACAGGCCTAAGTACAATTGCCTTGCATTCACTGCTAGTAATGTCACTGATATAACCTGAGGCTTTCTTTTGCATTACACTGATCCAAAGCCAATATAAAAAAACATTCATCCTAAAAACAAGACAAATGCCTTACTGATCCAGGCAGGAGACACTGTCCATCTGGAACTACTCTCACTGGAGGACATTCACACTGAGAACCAATCAGTGAAACCCAAAGGGTGTTGTATGATCCTGACAGAGGTCCTGGTGATGTTCGGATTGTCATATGAAATTCCTCCATGTTACTGCAAGAGGATACCTCTAGAACACAGAAAGATAGAAGTTAGGATGTACACACTGCCATTTACGGTTAATCTTTACACATCTATATAAAATATATATTCAGTTATGACCTGCCAGGTACTAAACACAGTTTTTCAGCTCAAAGCTGGACTGCTCCACCGAGTCCAGCATCAGTTGGAAACGATTTTTGTTTCCTCTCTAGAAACAATCTCCATTACCAGCATTTGCATACAGAGCCGAGGACAGATGCTCGCATTTGAATTGTAAATAACACGTGCGTTTCATGAAAAGAAAGTTACACAATGAACAAACAAACAACATTAAAGCAGAAAAACAGTACATATACAACAGTACACACTTTCCCGTAATTACGGCTTTGCATCTCATAAAAATGACTTACTATCTCATAATTAGCTTTTTTTTAATAAAAAGCTGTTGTTCAGTTGTTCAAATGACACCAAATAAGCCTATTTTAATGGTCAATACGCAGAAGTTTAGTAATCCTGACTAATCCTTTAGTCCTTTAGATTCCCTTCTTTAACAGCATATTTTAAATCAGTTGTTTCCACCTGTAATAACAGACAGAGTAGGAAAAATGACTTTATTGTCCTTACCTTTGGCAATCCCAGATGCCCAGTGTCACTGTCTTGTGCTACGCTGAGTTCTGAACACAGTGTGTGGGTGGGTTGTCTTTTATACACTCTTCCTGTATTACAAGTTGTGTGACCTTTGAGAAAACGTTGGCCTAATTTTCCTACCCTGGATCGGCTGTGCGTGACCCATCGCTAACCTTCTAGCAGACCAACCACTTCACACTTCAGAACGATATTCGAATCATGTCGGGGTCAAACCTTTTCTTTCCAATCAGTTTCATAACTGTCATTGGTCACTTGTTCGCTTTTCTATGCAAGCCGTTGCTCATGAAAGTCCGAACAAGGCATTTTATACAAGGCAGTATATTTGAATGGGACCCTACTGGAGTTGATGCATCACAATTTTGAGCAATTTTGAGCCTCCAGAATGCTCTTCACCTTTTCCAGCCAAAAAGTGTTTTCCATACAAGAATTTAGAGCTTGTTCACTATAAAACTATCAACGCCTGGTTCTGCTGTTAAAAAAGTAAGTAATGAGAAAGTTTCTCCCAATTATGACTTTCTTTCTTATAATTACTACTTAGTATCTCATAATTATGACTTTGCATCTCATTATTATGACTTTGTATCTCACAATTCTGATTTAATATCTCATAAGATGACTTATCATCTCATAAGTATGACCTAGTATCCTAGAAATGTTGTCATTATTTTAAGATGCTAGTTTTCATGCAAATTACTCAGATTTCTCATAATAACAACTTACTACCTCAAAATAATGAGAATAATTCTTATTACTATTGAGTTATTATTATGGAAAAATCTAAGTTATTTTCATGAGAACTACTACCTCAGAATATTGAGAAAAGTTCTAAGATATAAGTCATCATTTCGAGATACTAAGTCATAGTAAGTCATAATTGAAATGAAATATATCTCAGAACTTTTCTCAATATTTTGAGGTAGTAGTTCCCACGAAAATAACTCAACGCTGTTGATAGCTGCCCGCTGCTCCACGTGTGCACGTGTGATGGGTTAAATGCAGAGGTTGCATTTTGTTGTGGTGCTTGAGTGTGTTCACAATGACCAAAAAAAAAAAAAAAAAAAAAACAAAGTATGAGAAAGTCTCAACTATGACAAAATTCCTCATTATGACTTAGTAAGTGTTTTTATGGAGGAAACAGGCTTCCATACACAAGCCCTACAGTAAATATGTAATAATGTTATTACTGGTAATGGTGAATATGGCAGTAGGTTTGGACATGTTCTCCCGGCTCTGTACTGTAAACCTAACGAATTTAGCTAAAATGCTAAAAAGTTGAAGTTCCCTGACCGGGAATCGAACCCGGGCCGCGGCGGTGAGAGCGCCGAATCCTAACCACTAGACCACCAGGGAAAGTTACGAGTTCACAGCCCACTTAACATTATAAAATATACAGCATTAGGACGTTTAACGTCAACGACGCTAAACTGGGCCAACAGCTAATGACAATTTTAGAGCGAGTAAGCAGAAGGATAATAGTTCGACACGGTACCGAGAGTGTGTAGGTAAAGCGCTGACTGCCGAATGTAACCACAAAAGGAAAGAAATGACATTTTTTGACAAAAGGAAAAACAATGAAAAAATACAAAAACAGCTAAATACTAACCTAAAACAAAACACAAAAACCCAGGGGGCACAGTCCCGACGAAAACAGTAATACACACACAAGTCTCCACCACACACTGACCTCGTGGCGCAACGGTAGCGCGTCTGACTCCAGATCAGAAGGTTGCGTGTTCAAATCACGTCGGGGTCAAACTTTTCTTTCCCATCGACTAAATAACTCACCGGGACCACCTCACATGGTCGCTGTTTTCTATACTAGCTTTTGCTCATGAGAGAAACAACAAAGAATCAATTACAATTGTGAGCAGGCGTCTCCAAACACCCCCCCCCCCTAAAAAACCCCACTTTGGTTAAGACTGCATGTTGTGTGTATATAGTAAGATTTTATTTTATAGTGTTTTATGTATTTATATTTTACTACATATATATATACATATATACACATATATACATATACACATATATATGTGTGTGTGTGTGTGTGTGTATATGTATCTTTTTCAGCAGCTGTAGCAAGTTAATTTCCCCAATATGGGATCGATAAAGTGCTATTATATTCTATTTTATAATGCTCCTCGCCTTTTCCAGCCAATGACTGATCAGTTCCCCTGGCCACTTAAAGCTCCACCCACGCGTCAGAACACACGATATTAAATGGAAAGTGAACACAGAATATTGCACAAATATACCGTTTGTTATTCACGAAACTTTGACTAAGTACAAATACGAAATTGAAAAGTGTTTAAACTGAATAAAAGTCCAATTTGGACATTGGAAACTGGGACAGGGCGATGTTTAACACCGGGTATGACCGACCTCGTGGCGCAACGGTAGCGCGTCTGACTCCAGATCAGAAGGTTGCGTGTTCAAATCACGTCGGGGTCAAACTTTTTAAGGGGAAAACCCTAAACCACCAAGGATGGAATCTACTCCCCAACTGCTCCCCGGGCAGTGGGTGTGGCTGCTCACTGCTTCAGATGGTTAAATGCAGATTAATAATTACAGTTATCATCCTATTCTTTTTTCAAATCGGGTTTGCACCTAAACCTGTCGAGCATGCTGAATGAAGAAATCCACGGCACATCTTCAAATAGGCCGTTTTTAAAAATAAATATTTATTTTGTTCAACCAAGACATTTTAAAAAAATATATGGCACTGGCCAGAAGAGATTCAGGGAAATTGCAAGGATGTTTTTTTTTTGTAAGCACTTCATGTCCATAAGCAGGGAGGGCTGACTTGTTGGACAGAACAGTCCTCGTGTCCAAGGTTTACTGCAGATTCTGCTACCATGCAGCTCCTCCGGGGCACAGTCCGACAGTTCATGGAATGTAAACCAAGTTCCAACTTGGATTAGCTAGGATGAAATGCATCTGTGTTTGTTTTGGCCCCCTGAAGATAAGAGGAGAACAGAAAAGAGGTCAGAGTTTGCACAGAACGTTCACTTCCTTTCTCAACAGTTTCCTGTGGAACAAACCAACATTAGGAGCTGAACACACTTCTTTTGCACAAAATTGTGACAAATACATTTAAAATGCATCCAAAATCTCATTTCTAAGGAACATGCATATATGTAAACCAGGATCCTCAGGGTGATCTGACCCGAGGTTTGAAGACACTTGCATATTCAACATTTCCAGAAGCGTGACCCCACCCCCCTCCCACAGTCTTCTGGGAAGGCTTTATGCTAGATGTTTACATTGTAAACATTATTTTCAAGATCTGTTTGAATTCAGACCCAACATCTTCGTTGCGGGTGAGTTACTGAAACTGAATAGTTAGTTCTGGATCACGAAATCTCTCCAGCTCTTCCCAAAGACACTGGATGTTGCTTCATCAATTAGAGAAGTTCCACTGCCCCACAAGCCATTGCTGGGGGCCTCAGAGCTGCAGCATGTAAGACTAAGAAGAGTTGTGAAGATTAGAGAAAATGTGAACAAGTATAATCTCCAGGCCCCTCCCCCCTCACTCCCTGCTGCGCTCCAGCCCTGCCTTCAAAGTTCTTCCCCACAGAGGAGGCTGCTGTGCATTAGCAGGCTAGTAGCCACGGCAAATGAAGAAGCCAAGTTAAGCATGGAGCACAGCAGTGACAATGCAACACTGCCTCGTGCTACTGTCAAATCAGTGTGACAGTTTTAGCAAAGACAGGTTTAATTATTTTTATCCCCCCTTTTCATAGGCTTGGCATTGGTCATGATGCCCTTAGGGTCATATGCAGCGCCTCCATAGCATTGGGGATTAGTAAAGGTGACTTATTCTACTTATTCTTATTTGTCAGTGTGAACACACTCAATCTCACAAAGTGCACCGCAACGGAATGATGAGATCTCGGCCCTAAAGCCATTACAAGTGGAGCAGCAGGCAAATATCTAAAGTGCCCAGGGAGCAGTGTAGAGGGACGGTATCTTGCTGGTACTTGGCCCACGACTTGAACCCGCAACCTTCAGTTCACAAGGACAAGGTCTTAACCACCACTGCCACGGTTTATACACATTATACTGTGTGGAACAACCCAAAACCTGCATCAGAAATGGGCACATCTTAATTTACTAATGGATTTTTACAGCACATTTCTTTGACCTTACCACTTTAGAATTGTCCAGTGATTCAGGGTCTGGTTTGCCATAGACTGGAGGATTAGCCAGAGGATCATAACCTAGACGTCTCAGCATTGGGGCAATGTCAGCCATGTCCTTCACCACATCATCAGGAATTTTGCCCACCCACTTAGACAAGGCCTCTGTATTGACTGGATTGACGACTTGGTCCGTTGACCGTTCCACCCTGCAACGGAAGCAAAATGGTTCAACCCAACTCAACCACAGATCAAAGAATATCATTACCTCTCTCAGCTGTTTGCGATCTATAAACGCCCAGCAACAAATAGTTCAACAACTGTGATGCTGAGATAGCAGTGGTCCTGTCCCATTTAGCTGGACCAGCCTGACCCATCCTGACACACTACGTCTGGATAAAGTTCTTGCCGCTGGAACCCACTCACTCCTACTGAGTAGAGCCCATATGAACAGCTTTATGTTTCACTTAACTGATGGAAAGTCATTGCGGCACCTGTGCACTAGGAACTGCTGTCGACTCTTTAAAGTGAGATTTGTTTCGTTGCTTTGCAGGTTGTAATTTCGATCAGGTGTCAAGGACGGGTTCCCCTTCTGAGTCTTGTTTCCTCACAAGGTTTCTTCCTACAGCTCAGAGAGTTTTTTCTTGCCTCTGTCGCCTTTTGGCTCACTCTTTAGGGGTTCGGACCTGAATTCCGTAAAGCGGCGTTGTGACAACGTCAGCTGTAAAACGCACTACAGGAATAAAATTGACTTGATTTGATTTGACTTAAGTGAAAGTGACTCTGTCATTGTAAACAAACTCAAGAACCACAACGAAATGTGACCTCTGCATTTAACCCATCACACGTGCCCACATGGAGCAGTGGGCAGCTACCAACAGCACCCGGGGGGCAGTGTAGTGGGACGGTACCTTACTCAAAGGAACTTCAGTGGTGCCCTGGCCAGGACTTTCAGGTCCCAAGTGCAGTGCCCGAACCACTAGGCCACCTACTAAACATGTGGGCAGTAGCAGACATAAAAACTAATGGTACCAAAATGATTATTCATGCTCAAAAACTGAGAAATCTGAAAAAAACTGACAGTTTACATAAATTAAATTTACTAATATTCACAGCGCGTAGGCTACAAATTTAACATCATCAAGAAGACACAGAAGCTTCTCATCCAAGAGAATTTATTCATAATTTTTTTATGTATTAGTGCACCTTAGCTATTTTTTCTATGATCTAAGCACTTTGAGATGCATTTCTTGTATATTAATTTTATTTATTTTACTTCAATGCTTTAAATCACTTTATATATTAAATATTATGTCATTTTTACTTATTTTTTCATTTATTTCCTGTTAAGCACTTTGAGCTGCGTTTCATGTCTGAAAGGTTCTGTACAGTTAATGTTTACTATAATCCTTTTTATTATTTTGATAACTGCCTACAGATGGCGCTGCCTACATTTTTAGAGTTCAGCGAGCAAAGCAGTCACAATGACTCAAAGTTTATTCTGAGAAATTCTGATGAACAAAATTGTAACTCTCGATGAGTCGGCCTAGTTATTACTTTGCGACTAATGATAAACATGGAATCCTCAGGATATTTTAAAGCCCTGTTCATTTAGCAGATCTTTCACAAGGGGGCGATATTAGTACTTAAGTTGCTTTTGTGCGCATCACAGTATAAAAATAAACCTCAAAATGACAGAGAAACATGTTACAAATAAGGAAAATTGCTGCTGTTACAGATTTTCTGTATAAAGATTCATCGGTTAATCAGAAAAATAATCCAACATTACGAACATAACTGATGCTGAAAGTGACTTATTTGTCATTGTGAACACACTCAATCACACACAGAGCACCCGGGGAGCAGAGTAGCAGGACAGAACCTTGCTGTCAGTAGTACCTGGGTTGGGACTTAAACCTGTGACTCTCTGTTCACAAGTGCAAGGTCCTAACCACTAGGCCACCACTGCCCAAGGACCTCTGCATTTAACCCATCTGTGTTGGAATTGCCCACTCACTGACTTTACTCACCAGTACTACTGTGGTGCTTGTAGCGGTCTGAGAACCGGAAACCTTCAGGTCATGGTGCATCTCCAGACCCGTAACACAGTCAACACTTTCAGGCCCACTTAAGTTACATTCACAAGCTTTTAGAAAGAACTTTCCATGGCGTATGTGGATAAACGTAGGGATGCAGTAGTCTGACTTTTTCAGTCCCGATACCTGGACTTTGGGAAGAGACTGGGATAATTTTTATACACTGTACAATGCAGAGGGTGTTTGGGACTGGAACTGCTCTCCACATCTCTGCTTTAGCACTAATCAACCTGCATTAGTTTTACTAGGCAAAGTTATTTAATATGTAAGGGATTTGATTCATATGGGCCAATCAAATCATTTTCCCCATCACTTATTCCTCAAATTACCACAAAAAGCCTGGACTGACGCATCACAGCCAGGACTGACATGTAAACACTATACTACAGCCACTACAGCGTTACCATTAGTAAGGGCGTTTTGGGTTTAGCGGATTCACTCTGTAGCGATAGGGTTAAGTTCTCATGATTTGGGCAATATCTTAAAAAAACATGCAGTTCCAGAGTATTTAGGGTTGTAAACGTCTTTCCTCTACATTACTCACTTTGACAGTGACACCCCTCCAGCTTTGCCAATGAGTTCCTCGTGGTGCAGCACTGCCGGGTCCCAGGGAACATCCAGGAACTGAAGGAGTTGTCGCATCACTTGCTCTGGATGCAACACCAACTGTTCGTAACGCACAGGCAGACAGCTCCCCTCTGGCACCGCCTGGCACTGGTCATACATTACCTCCATGGCTCTGTTCCATTTTACCAGGCAGTCCCGATAACTGGTCAAGTCAAACCCAGTGATGGTCACCTTGCGCGAGATCATGGAGTGAACTGTGGCTCGGCCATCGCGAAGCATGAGCACAAATTTGGCACGTGGAAAAAGTTTGGAGAGGTACGTAAGGGACTTAAGAGCAAAAGGGTCTTTGTTACACAGCCTCGGCGCAAGTTCACCATGGCCCACGATGATCTCCAGCAGGAAGGCACGGATGGCCGAGTCCAGCACCTCGTCAGTGACGCCGGCCTCGTCCAGGCGGACCCTCTCGCGGGCCGAGCGACTCCAGGTGGCCTGCATGGCTAACAGACGAGGGATGACGCGAGTCTCCTCTCCGCAGCGCACGTCAGGGTGGGCGTCCAGCATGGCCCGCATCAAAGTGGTGCCGCTGCGAGGTACTCCACCGACAAAGATTAGAGGACTGTCTTCGTTGTATTCTACAGGAGCGGTCAGGGGGTAACTGAGATTCCTGCTGAGGTGCTGGTTTGCCCCCCATGCGCCACGAGATCGAGAGTTTGGGCATTCAATGGCACTAAGACTGAGATAAAACACTGTGATGGAGCTGATGACCACACAGGCCAGTAAAACACTGTGAGTCTGTTTCCTCATAGTGTGTGTGTGACAGGGGGTATTTGGGGAATTCAGGAATTCAGTAGAAATCCAGATGGTCTGGAACAGGCCACTGTGGACTGCTACCTGGGACCAAAAGAGCTGAGAAAGAAAATGCGTAGGGAGAGAAGAACGAAGAAAGCCCCAAAAGAAAAGAAAAAACAGACAAAGAGCAGAAGATACAGAGGGGGGAGGATAGGAGGGAAGAATGCAGGGTAATGGCTTTAAGGGGGTGGAGGTGGGAAAAGGCTAAAAAGCCCCTTGGGTCCTTGCTTAAGGGCTCACTGTCGAATCCAGACTTGCTGAGTCAAGCCACTGGCTGCTGATCAGCTCCATTGTCTCTGGAAAATGGAAAGTAAGAGAGAGAGAGAGAGAGAGAGAGAGAGAGAGAGAGAGAGAGAGAGAGAGAGAGAGAGAGAGAGAGAGAGA
>JBBPDA010167769.1:0-17711 GCA_037974385.1 Arnoldichthys spilopterus | reverse complement strand
GTAATTCTGTGTGTTTACCTGTGTGGGGGCAGTAATCAGACAGTCCAGACTGTAATTCTGTGTGTTTACCTGTGGGGTTTGAGCTTCATCCTTCACTGTAGTATTGAAATATGGATCAGTGCTTTTATTAGACCTGAACTTTGACATTGTTGTTTTTAAAAATCCTCCTGATACAGCGTAAATATCCCCACTACTGGGTTCACAGTCTCACTGAAGAATCCTGGGATTGGATACAGTCCTCCAGAGCTAAACGAACGGGATGCAAATGCAACTGCCGCCAAAAGATAATAAAGCACCTGAATACCAAAGCAGTTGCAGTGCCGGGTAAAATTCATCATTAAGTAACATTTATAACGTCAAAAGAAATTCTTAAACTGCTGGAAAGATTTCTGCATCTCTAGCAAACTTTTAAACTGGAGTTGAAACACACACCGAGGGATCAGGTGGTTTGTAGGAGCTTGGCTATAGGTTACCCCTATAGGCTGACAGAAAATGAACCTTAGTGTAGTACCTGATTTTGGAACAGCTCTGCGGTCCCATGTTTTCGAATATTCACAAAGATGGCATCGCCCCTTCGTTTGAGCTTCCTTACGCGTGCCTGAAAAAGACATTTGGCCAGAAGAACGGTAAATCATCTCGCGTTTAAAAAGTACGAATACGCCACAAGGTAATTAATGGCAGTATATAATGTGTGCAAATGGAAAGGAAAACGAATAAAATTCCACCTAATGTGAAACAAAGTGAACATTTTCTATCAAAACTGGGTTATAAATTTCAAACACAAACTGACAGTGCTGCTACAATGACTCCAAATCAACTACGCAATTAAAATAAGTCTTTTTAAATGTTTTCAATGAACTGACTGATAAGTTTGCTATGTGAATGATGGCGGGAATTTTCAGGTCATTATAAAGTCATGCTTAACAGACACTGAAAACATGACACTGACACTGACACGCATTAATAACACACACAAAATCTAATAAACCTTCGCTACTATCTAGAAGGTTCACGCTCCAACATAGCAGGAGGCAGTATTGCTCCTTAATGCTTTGTGCCATTCGTCATTACACAAAGAAAGGGCCGGAGAAGGAGGAACAACAGCCACAGAATTACATTTATTCTCTGCCTGATGCTTTTATCCAAAGTGACTTCCAAGACAGAGGAAACAAACACGCATTAGAGCTGCACAGGGCAACACTGAAGTGAGGGCTACAAGGAAAAACAATGCGTACAGACAGTAGGTGCTATTGCTAGTACAGTGTGGGCGCAAGTGTATTGTTTTCGCCTAGTTTAACATATGGCAAATATATAATTGTTCCCAATCTCACTGCGTTCCAATAGTCTGGTATAGTGAAAGTGAAGTGAAAGTGACTGTCATTGTGAACACACTCAAGCACCACAACGAAATGTGACCTCTGCATTTAACCCATCACACGTGCACACGTGGAGCAGCGGCCGGGGAGCAGTGTAGTGGGACGGTACCTTGCTCAAGGGTACCTCAGTAGTGCCCGGGCCGGGACTCGAACCTGCCACCTTCAGGTCCCAAAGGCAGTGTCCTAACCACTAGGCCTCCACTGCCCACTGTACTATACAACACTATATGTTGTCAGCACTTTGTTAAACTTTTTCAACAGTGTGGGTGAGATTTGATAGGAAAATTGCAGTTGTAATTTGAATCATTTGAACATACTTGGAGCTTCTTGATTCGTGCTTCATGTTTGGGTTCATTATCCATCTCCTGAATTCTCCCTATCAGAGCTTTCATCATTTTGTCGGTCTGCTCGACTGCGGATTGCACTTCTTGGGAGATCATGCTTCGAACCTGCGAACGAGCGAACACAACAACATGAACACAGACGCTTAATCCTAAAGACTGACAAAACTACAAATGCACAAGACATTTCTTCTAGGAGCCGTATTCATAAATGATCGGTGTAGAAAGGCTGGTTCTGCATCAGGCTGACTTGAAGCAGTAATGTCAATAAGGATCACAGAAACCTATTCTACATCCAAACACCGTGTTGTATGCACGTGCTTGGAGAAAAAAAAACAGAGATGCTGCGCATCACGGCGCAGTAGATACAGTTAAATTTTGTCCTTTCTGCAAACCATTCTCTCCTCTCTGTGGTAATACTGCTAAATCTAATCCTCTTTTTCATGTCTTTCATAAGCCAGACTACAGTCAAAACTGAGTCATTCATCTTTACCTCATTTTTGGAGAGTATGAGAGTTGGAGGGGGTGCACCGGATTCGAACGGTTCACCCTCAGGTCTTCTCCTTTTCATGCCTAAAAAGTATAGGGAAAAGGCAGAGACGGTTAGTTTCTTATTCGCAACATGAAACAGCCTGTTTTAAACATAAGGGCCTGTTCACACCTGGCAGTAAAACGCATCTTTGGTGATCTGATCACTAATGGACAGCTCGTGTGCGGGTGTGAATGCACCCAAGGTGCATTAAGAGCCAATCGCTCAAGCCACAAGTGGCCTGGGCGCCACATGGCCACATTATTGTAGTGGTGTGTGTATGAACGTGTCCTAGGCCAAACTGAATGGCTGCCTTTTCAAATGACTTCCTCTGCTTAATTAGCAGCACACACTCATTTGTGTGTCAACAGCGCCATAGTAAATACATCACTATTTTTAGGAACTGAACGTGCATCACTGATCACACCGATCACAAATGGTCCCTCAAGACACATGGGGAGGTGCGGTCACATGTGTACAGGGCCTAAGACTTCTACTGACTTTAGTACAGCCGCCTATTCCAACAGTAGCATTCTTGATCCAAAGCAGATCATCTAAATAGTTTCGGACAGTTTCAAGCAATAAAGCCATTTCTAGCAAAGTCACAAAGGTCACCAACAATCTGGCGTTTCAGTCCTGGAGATCTATCAGAATCTATTTTCCACCCATCAAACTTCAGGACCCTACAGTACATAATGAGGACAGCTCTAATCCTTGACATCAATCTACACCATGACCTACCAGATAAACTACATCCTCAAGGTCACAGGCATTGTGAGTGATGCCTCCTACCTGCTGTTCGGTAAACAGCACAAGGGCATCCATTCCATCAGCACCAGACTCTGCAACACCTCCAGCATCCCGGACCAATCTAGACCCTTTCCAAGAGCCAGCATAGTCTGATCACACACCCTAATCACGACAGCATACCTGCACTTAAATTAAACTTAGACGCTTCTGTGGTTCATACGCTCATATGCACAGCTGACATCCATCTCCTGTGTCCTCACCACCCTGTATTTATTTTATAGCCTAGTGTACTTATTTTATATTTTGCACTTGTTTCACATGGCTGTGGACTTGCACTGTGTAAGGGGCTACATTGTGGGCCTGAAGAATCCCATTTCATCCCATTGTATGCAAGTTATACTGAAGGATGACGAACACCACGCGAGTTCAAACACACATGCCAGTCAGACGCTCTTAAGATGTTTTTTTGTGATACCGGAGATACGGTGGAAGTACGCTGTGCGCATATGGCTGCTGCTTTTCACCTGCATCTGTCTGTTTTCTTCATTTGTCCTTGGCATTGGCTGGAATTTCTATGCCTCGGGCTACATGGACATGTGCTGCACATAATTCAGTACATTTTTTAACTGGATTGCATTCATCTGTTGCTAGCTTGTGTTCCACTGGCTAGCCTCACTGTACTCAATAGCACGCTGACCCAGCTTGCGTTGTCGTTTGTTTGGGCTTTTGGGAACTTGGATGGAGACTACTGCTGGATGCTATGGACGGCCCAGCTACCGCTGCCTGATCTCCGTCTCCTCCTCCTTCTTTCCCAGCTCTCCCTGGCACCTGTTGACATTATTGGTAAGTGAGTTTTTCAACTCGCTTTCCTATTCTGTTGCCAGTTTTCTCCTGGTTAGTGCGCTCTCCCTCCAAGAATGTACTAGAAAGGACATAATAGAAAATTCAAGAGTCTTAGACTTACTAACAAAAACAAATTTATTTACATTTACCAAACTGTGTGTGGGCAGTAGCGTCATATAGATTGTAACCTTGCCCTTGTGAACAGATGGCCACAGGTTCAAGTCTCGACCCAGGTACCACCATTGAGCAAGGTACCACATATGGAGCAGTGGGCAGCTATCAACAGCACCCAGGGAACAGTACCTTGGTCAACTTGAGTGTTTTCGAAACCTGCTCCTGGAGGCTCGTTGCCATGCACCTTTTTAGGGTTTCCCCCTTACTGAGCTGAGGTGGGTGTGTCAAAGCAAGAAAAACGCCAAAATGTGCTGGGATGTGGGCTTCCAGTGCCAGGTTTGAGAAACACGGTCCTCTTTGACATTTTTATCTTTGGGATTACATTATCTAGGGAACCTAAAAACCCTGCTTGGTGAAGTATGATGAACATTGTGGGATGGCAGATCACCAAAACATGCACTGGGCACTCCGAATCCACACACACACATGGGGAGTCATTAAAGAATCACAAAATCCAGATATAGACTAAAGTGCGTCTAAAAATATTATGATTAAGTGTATTTCTAAATACAACACACTTTATTCTCAGTGTTTCCTATTACCAGACTATAGTGTCCAAGCCCATTTCTCCCCACACGCAGCATTAACGTTAGCTAACTCACTAAAGCGGTTGTCGATAAGCTGGACAAGGCCTGGTTAGTTATAAAATAATCCACAAATCCTAAATTAAGTGAGTGTTTCAAATAAGCAGCCAGTTTTTCCACTCAGTGAACAGCTAAAGACATGCAGGTGTCGCCGGCTAACAAGGCTAACTCGGCTAACGTTAGCTACCTCCGGTTAGCAACTCGAACTACATCTTTAATACTTCACTGCGTCGTCTATTTACCCTGTTAAAGAACATATAAAGCTTTAAGACATCTTTAAATATTTAGAATGGTTAAGGTGTATGTGTATCTTTAAAGCTATAGGTGTATCTTTAAAGCTATAAGCTAACTAGCTCCGTTTTAGCCCATTCACAGAGGCCGGAGGGAACCAGCCTCTTACTATCACCACTCACTCCTACTCCGAGCAGTTTGTGAACATTTTTCCATTTTTTTTTTTGCAGATTTTACAACCAAAACCAAGAGAACCATCGTTCAAAGATAGTAGAAACGGGCAGCTAACGCATACGTTTTTAATTCAGCGTCTAGGTTTGGTGTATTTATCACAAGACAAAAATGCGCGGCTGAGCGAAGAGCCGTCCATTGTGGACGAAACATCGGCCGAACGTAGCGGGAACGACCCTACACACACAGGGAAGGTGTGCGTGTAGCGTAGAGCATTAAGATGGACTTTACGCAACCATCAAGCTGACACAAACCGAGGTGGAGTGTGTAAACTCCTTGTTGGTGTATAGATCTGCACGTTCGCTCACCTGAAATCTCAGAAATCTTAATCAGCGGTCGGAAAGGCCCCTTCTTTCTAGCAGCTGCACGTTTCGCACCCTCCGTTGCGGGCAGGCGGACAGAAGGCGGGGCTCATGGTGCGTTCATGTGCTGTCGGAACAATCGGGGAAAGAAACGTGTTCCCGACTGGAAAAATCCGTCCGAATGTGATGATAAGTCGGGGACACTACGGTGGAAATGTATTTATTTATTTATTTGTTTGTTTCTCGTGTGGATGTTTTTACACTGGCGCGGAAGGTCGCGACTCCAATTTGCCTTCGTGATGTCATGACAACAACAATCATGGCGCCCGTCGTGACTGATCACAATATAGTCATATAAACGCTATAACACATTATATATACGTCTGAAAATAATTACAATGACTAGTTTTGTATGAGGTACGTTTACATTATTAATATATGAATGAAGTTTCCAGAACCTGTTAGAACATTTATTGTTCCACTTCACAAATCCCTCACACAGGTGGGAAGTGAAAGTGACTATTTGTGAACACACTCAGGTACCACAACGAAATGTGAACTCTGCATTTAACCCATCACATGTGCAGCAGCGGGCAGCTTTCGACAGCACCCAGGGAGCAGTGTAGCAGGACGGTAATTACTCAGTAGTGCCCGGGCAGGGACTCGAACCTGCGACCTTCAGGTCCCAAAGGCAGCATCCTTACCAGTAGGCCACCACTGCCCACTAGGGAAGTAGTGAAATGAAAGTGACTGTGTGATTGAGTGTGTTCACAATGACAAATAAAGTGCACCACAACGAAATGGGACCTCTGCATTTAACCAATCCACACATGGAGCAGCGGTAGCTATGAGAAGCACCCAGTGAGCAGTGTGGCAGGACGGTACCTTCCTCAATGGTGCCTCAGTGGTACCAGGATCAGGACTCAAACTTGCAGACTACCGTTTACAAGAGCAAGGTCCTATTCACTACGCCACCACTACCCTAGTGGCGCACACACATCCATATAGAGTGATAATATTGTTATTGTGAGTTCTTTTGGCCACAATATTGTGTAGAGAAATCTGATATCACAACAGCCCTAGTGGAAACGCTAACCTACCGTGGGCATCTGTGTTGTGTTCCGAGTTGATTATGTCAAACCCCGTTTTTGGAAGGTGAATGTTCCCATCTTGGGTTTTCCGAGCTTACTGTTGTGATGAATGCAGCATATTTGGAACAATGGGCAGTGATGGCCTAGTGGTTAGGATGCTGCCTTTGGGACCCGAAGGTCGCAGGTTCGAGTCACGGCCTTGACACTACTGAGGTACTGTTGAGCAAGGTACTGTCCCGCTACACTGCTCCCCAGGTGATGTTGGTAGCTGCCTCCTGCTCCACATGTGATGGGTTAAATGCAGAGGTCACATTTCAGTGTGTTCACAATGACAAATAGTCACTTTCACTTCAACAACACCTGGGACGTGGGCAAAATTTTCATTACACACTGGAACAATGATGTTTCATTGTTACCTGTATATGACAATAAACTTGAACTTGAACATGGCAGCCAAAATGTTCAGTTTAACTTTTAATTTGTGACATGGTCTTAGGTTGTAACGGTGTGTTGCTGTCCATGCAGAGCGACCTCATTTGTAAAAGTTATGTATTGGCAATAATCCTGATACTTCAGCTAAAGCATTGTTTTAGTGGGTTTAGGGAATATTCAAGTCCAGCGACACATATAAAAGATCAAATATAGCACATCTTAGTAGCAAACATGCTGTTTCCACAATCCTAGCACATTAGATGCTTTTGGACCAAACGGGTCTAGGGGCGTTTCAAGAGAAACTACTCACTGGCAAGCTCCCCTGAGACCTACACACCTTTAGGGTGGTTTTTCTTTTGGTTTGGATTCACACCACCAGTAGGAATCCTGAAGTGACGTAAGCCAGCTGAAGGCTGGTATAAGTGACCCCATAGGAGAAGACAGAGGACGCTGTGATCAGTGCATTTAAACATGTTTTTTGTAAATTATTAGCATTTAGAGCTGTTGATCACAAAATAGGGGCTGCAATCATCATGCATCTTCGTGTGGGCCAATCAATGTGCGGTTATGTCACTCATGGTTCCTCTAGTGCTGGGAGAGTACCGAGCCCGAAAAAAGGAGGAGCTAAAAAAGTTCAAGACGTCATTCTAAGAACTGTAATCGTCTTCAGTTCCTGCACACGTGGAGCAGCATGCAGCTATGTACAACCTGGGGAGCAGTGTAGCGGGACGGTCAGTTGCTCAAGTGTACCTCAGTGGTACCCGGGTCGGGGCTTGAATCTGCCATAACCACTCGGCCACTGCTGCTTGCATTCCATCAGTGGAAAAATGACCTGTACCATTACTTCTGGATTCCACTGGGTTTTTCACATTTTGGGTTTTTCGAAGCTGACTGGGGCCACTCTAGACAATGTATGTGATTGCACTAGGTTTTTAAGTTGACGTCTATTCAGAGTTTCAGAAAATTCACGTTAAAAAAGTGCAATAATTGTAATATTTCCAAAGGCAATAAGTAATCGTGCAGAATAATCAGGATCTCAATATTGGCCAAAATAATCGTGATTATAATAATCGAGTAGCCTAATGAGTGATGATGTTTTGCGTAACAATGAAGTATATATGCCAGAGCAGAACTTGTAAATGAGAGTCTTGAACCTTCTCTGTAGGGAGACATATCTGGGGGCCCACCTGGGCTCTTGAAATACAAATCCTCTCACCAGAGGTTCAACCCCTGCTCTTCATTTAACGTAGCTAAGAGGCAGAACTTTTCTTTGTAGAGGTTGTGTGCACTATTCTTTTGCACATTTTTTCTACAAATGTCCTTAAGTGACTTCTTAGCCATTATAACACACTGTATATGCTCAGCATACAGGCTGTAAGTGAGCAACTCTTCCATTCTGCCCTATTCTTCATTATGAAGAGTGAGTACTGCCACTCGGTGGCCTTAGTTATGAGAATACGCTTATGGATTCTTCACACAGCTTTCTGCTGATGCCATGCTTCTTTTGCCCCCAGAGATGCGGTGGGTATATTTCATGCTTGCACACAGTGCATAAACATTTTTGGATGAGCCTCTATTGAATTCCGCTGCATCCAAAATGGCACTTAAGCACTTCTGGTTGATTTTTTTCAGTGCGAAAACCTCACATGGCCTCTCATTTGGCCACAGTGATTCATCCTATAGAACAGGGGTGGGCAATTCTGGTCCTGGAGGGTTGGTGTTCAGTGCAGTTTGATAGTTCCCCTCCTCAGACACATTCACTAAAACATGGCTAATAACAGGTGAATTGAACCAGATGTGTTTGAGCAGGGACTTTATCCTTCTGTGCTAACTTGAGACCATAAAATCATTGCATATTTGGGGTCTTTTTGCCTGATGTACCATCCTCAAGCTTGGCGGGCAAACAAATGTCCTTAATTATGAAGTCAGAATTGGTTAAATACACCAGCTGAGCCCTTTACCAAAACATATTTTCCATCCTAAATAAAGACCTTTCCCACATCTCTCTTATGTAATCGGCTGCACATATTGTGCACACTTCAATGCACACAATGCACACATTCGCATGGTACATACTGAATATCCACTGTATTTCCCAGACCACTGTGTTTAGCCGTGGCAGCCCTACAATCCCAGTCATCCTCCTAAACAATGACCCTTCATATTCAAAAGATATAGATATTTTCATAAAAAAACCATTTGTGGCCGGGGTGTCCAACAGCATAACTGGCTTCACCCTCTCTGGGTGAGTAGGATGGCCCTCCCCCTCCCCTCAGTGCTTGCCATTATGGTATCTGTTAGCTGACATAACAGAATTTGCTGTTAGTTCACCTCCAAGTGTGTGGAGCTGTCCAGTAAAATCAATTCAGGAAGATTCATTGGTGCTAGCGAGCAACATGCTAGTCTTCACCTTCGAAGTGATGGTGCTAATGTGTGATTGGGAGAGTCCTACTGACTAACCGAACTGGGAAGACAATCTGGGAAAATTGGAAATTTTTTCTATTTTGGGGGCCCAAGAGCAATCTTTGTGGGCTGAGGGTCAAAACACAAAACAGTAAAAAAAAAAAAAAAATTAAAATTAAATAAAAAATTAAATAACATTTAAAAATAATAATAAAAAAAAATAATACAAATGTAGTTTTATTTATTTTTCTTTCTATTTAGTTTTTTTGATCAAATATATAACAACGTTGTAGTTAAAAATACATTAAATGCATTAAAATACATATACCAACAAGGTAATCGTGGTCATGTGGTCAGTGTTACAGACTGATTCGAGTAGAACAGATTTTTGTAAAAAACGTGATTCATTTTCAGCTTTTACTCATATAATCAGAGAAGTGTACCCTGATTTTAAAAACAGTGTTTATTCTGTTATATAGTTGCACAGGTGTAACCGAGTAAACGGCTGGGATGAGATGGATGAGACGGATGAGAGTTTGTCACCTATATATTAAATGCCAGTGTTCCTTACATTCAGCTGGCTGTAGTAGTATGTGTGCGTTGTGTCAGAGTACTGTAACCAAAGCCCTGGCTTTAAAGCGAGGATGGAAGATTTATTGCAAAAGAATGTTTTCAGATTTCTTGAAATCCTCTTTACATCCCTATAGCAATACATTAAATGCTCTGATGACAAAAGAAAGGAAATTGTGGCAACCATATGGCTCTTTAAAGCCTGTGCAAGCGGGACAGGTGAAATGGATGACCAACCTGTCCTTTAACTACCTGTTCATACTCTGCTGATGCACTCATTGCCCGTGAACACCAGAGTCGTCTGTAAGGCTGGTCAGAGATGCATGTTTGTTAATACTGAATAATTTATTATATTGTACTTCGCACTTTATATTGTTATTTTTCTATTTTTCATATTTTTCTTTTAAGTATACTGCTGCTGGTACCTGAGAGCTACCAAACAAATTTCGTTGTATCCTGATACGATGACAATAAAAAAAAAATCTCTTATCTCTTAGTTATAGTTAATGAGCCGATTGCACAATGGCAGAGAAACTACCTCCAGCAGCTTTCGGTCCCAAAATAAAGACAGAACCTAAGAATCTTATGACCAAAAAAAGAGTTAAAAACAGCAAAAATTAGAACTATGGTCAACATGGGTGTGGCTTTTCCATGATGTTCGTGTGTTTTGGAGGTGTGGCTTTGGAGAGACATCTTTTACTGTTGTATTTTTTCCATTTTTCCATTGCTTACCCAGGCTTTAAACCATTCTGGTAGGTGACAGGGTTTCCACAGCAACAGCAAATGATTTATTTGAGGGACACACAATAATATCACAGTCATATTGATATCAGCAGATATTTGCTGGAAAAAAAAATTGTGTACATTGACCTACAAATCCCACATCCCTAATATTTTTAGAACCATGTTTCTGCTACTTTATTGTTTTTTTATTTTATTACTGTTGTTTCTGCAATGTCAAGGAGCCAAAACTAGAAAAGAAGAATGATATCAAAATCACATTGGTATCAGCAGATATTTGCTGGAAAAAACAAAAAGACATCAGAAAGACTTTTAGGTGACTGACATTATATAATATAATAATTATATAATAAACTTTTATTTTACTCTGGAAGAGCAGAACGTTTAGGTGACTCTGTACTAAAATTAATTTTTTTCTCTGTTTTTCTCATTTTTAAGCTTATGGGAAAAAATGTCACTTATTTGCAAATTATATTTTTCTTTATTTTTTTAAAATATTTTGGGCCTTCTTCTTATTTTCCATCTTTGCATTTCCCTGCTTGGTTTTCTTTATATAGCCAGGTTGCCATGTCTGCTTGTGTTTGTAGCCACATTTCCATGTTCACTCCCTTGCTTGCTCCACCTTGTCCTCAGTGATGAAAGTGAAAGTGACTGTTTGTCATCGTGAACACACTCAAGCAGCACAACGAAATGTGACCTCGTCATTTAACCCATCACACATGGGCAGCTATCAACTGAGCAGTATAGCGGGACGGTACCTTGCTAAAGGGAACCTCAGTGGTGGCCGGGCCGGAACCTACGGTCCCGAGGGCAATGTCCTAACAACTAGGCCTCCACTGCCCACATATCACACCTGTGTCTCGTCTGTGGTCTCCTCCCTGTCACAGGTGTTCATAGTCTGTGTTGTGTATTTACGCCTAGTGTTTGTACCCCACATGCTGTATTTTTCATCTCAGTCATGTTCATGTTTCATGAAAACTTGTTATCGTGTCCATGTGCACTTTTTAATAAACTCTGGAACCGCTTTAACAACTCGCGCCTACTTCCAGAAAACCAAAACCAGACACCAGTATAAAACATGGAACTTCTGAGTAACTGAGGTTGGGTAAAGTGATCAAGGTCAAGGTCAAAAACGTAAATACAATGAGAGGCCTGCTCAGGAACAGCTAGGTTCTAAGAGACTTCAACTTGTCATTAGTTATTTAGGTAGTGCTAAATGTTTCGTGAATTTTATATATGTTCTATATATTTTTATTACATTTAGTATAGCTTTTATTCATTTTTCTTTTAACTTTAGTCTAATTGTTATCTTCAGACCAATCAGGGAACGTTTCACTGCATGTTGTACATGCATTACTGTGCATGTGATGAATAAGGGACCTTAAATCTAGATCAACATTCTGAAAACAGTACAATCAGTATGTAGGATTACTCACAGCCTAAAATTATATAATGTACTGCATATAACACCTGCATGCCAGAGTCACATTTGAATGAAAACTGCATCTTCTGTATATTGACAAACCCACGGATGCACTAACACCTCTTACAGAGAGCAGTTAACCAGCTTAATGGGTCGGTCATAGACCACAGACATGTTAATGCTGGAGGAAGGAGTGCAATAGTAACTCATACTCTCTCTGGGCCCAGTCTTCTCTGTACTCTGTGGGCAGTGGGGGCCTAGTGGTTAGGACCTTGCCCTTGCGAACTGAAGGTTGAAGGTCCCGGCGGGGGCCCCACTGAGGTACTGAGCAAGGTACTGTCCCACTACGCTGCTCCCCTGGTGCTGTCGATAGCTGCCTGCTGCTCCACGTGGGCATGTGTGATAGATTAATTGCAGAGGTCACATTTCGTTGTGGTGCACTTTGAGTGTGATTGAGTGTGTTCACAATGACAAATAGTCACTTTCACATTCACATTACGGAAGATGTGACCTCATGATTATGAATAGAGCTGCAAATAGCAATAGCAAGTCCCATAACCTACTGACTCCCAAAACACAGAATGACCTTGTCCATCGAATGCAGCTCAGTGACATTACCATCTCCTCTTATTGAAGGCGGCTGAGTTCCTGTGCATGCTTCAGCAGGAGCAGTGCTTTGGACATCTGCATCACTGGAGAGCGTGGGCTGGTGTGATGTGCTCTGAAATGCAAGGAAATCACAAGAAATAATTAAACAAACTGGTCAAATGACAATCGCTTCAACTTGCCTCTGACAGCAAGTCCACATGGGCCCCATATGTGATTCCGCTTCAGCAGGGCAAGAGCTTAGCATGGGTAAATTCATGGGCTGTTGCAAGGGCCTATACAGCTTATACCAGTGGGTCAAGTGGGTTCTCTATGGGCTTTTTAATGGTTTTGTCTGGGTGCCATTAATATAAAAGGGTTTTATATGGACAAGCCCACTTCGGCTGCCCAAGGGACCCATGTGGAGGCTGAGGACAAAATGAGCAGAGCACAAGATGGTCCATAATCCGAGGTCGGTATCTCTGCTGCCAGGAGCCAAATGTCTAGTGGGCGGGGCAATGTCGAGTAGGAGGAACTACAGTGTCCGGTAGTGGCAAGTCTTTTCCTGACTCAAGCAGCTCTATATGATTGTTTACTCATAGAATAAAAATGAATCTTACTCTAATAATAACCTCCTTATTATGGCAAAAACAAAACATTAATAATTCTGGCCATCTCATTTGAATAGAATTCTGTTACTTCAAAGACCCCGAAAAATACTGTATCGTCTGTTTAAGGTCAAACTTGGTCTGGCTTGGTCAACTGGTAAAAAAAATAAATTATAAGAAATGTGTTTTTACTATGCAAATAAAATAAACAGTTTTATACCAAGTAGTGTAATATAGTTTATTCAGGCACTCAGGGCTTTGCTCATTAGATGCTTTGACACAGATTTATGTAAATCTTCTTACACAAAAGGTCTAAAAAGCTAGAGTAGGGGGATTAAAGGTCTTGGTGTATGTTGGCTTAACTCTTCCTGCAGCATATCCTGCAAAATTCTGTTCAAATTGTATATTTGAACTGTCATCTGTAGCACTGGGTTTGTCAGCTTTGGAGCATTCGTGAAAGACTTTTATTTTGACAATACTTCGTCATCATCGATTTCGATCGGCGCCCGAACAAAGAACCTGACCAATCAGATGTCGACAGGCCTCATATTAACCCCGCCTACTCGACGTTCGGCTCCTGCCTGCAGAGACACATATTTGGATAATCCGGACGGCGTGGACAAGCTGAAGGTCGCTATTGATGGAGTGGACATGTCTGAGCTAGTTAGCTCTCTAAACTGGTCAGTCACAGCATTAAATCCGCTAGCTACTTACAGGCTACGGTGGTGGCAGCAGTAAAGTGCAAACAACCTAGTTTGCAACTGGATCAGCATGATATATGAAATCTTGTGTACAATTAAGGGAAAAGAAAATGGTTCACTCAATTTTACTGAGTAACTTTTATGTTTAAACTTCTCATTATATGTACTATTATTGATTACGGGTGCAGTTGATGTTAAACCTCCAAATCCCATGTAGACTTATGTTTGCTTACATGTCTTGTTTTTCTATGTATAATACTGTGTTCAGTGGCAACTGGGAAAATAGATTTCCTGATCTCTGACCAGGAAAAACCAAAACACCGTGCCGTGAAGTCAATTTTCTGATTTGGTGACTCAATCCCAATCGCAAGTTTCTCCGATTTCCACATTTTACATTTTCTCATCATCAACATGGCTGCCCACATAATACACGGGACGTAAAAAAAAAAAATAATAAATTGAAAAAAAAAATCATTTAAAAAAAAAATAAAAAAAAATAAAATAAATATATATATATATATATATATGTGTGTATTAAATAAACAAACACTGGGTAATATGATGCACCATGTACTTTACTGGGAGCCTGTTAAAGTAGACGTCTGTTTTTAAAGGGAAAACTCACCTCTGTCTCTAACGCATACAGCTCGGATGCCTTTGACAGCTCTGATGCCACTGACTGGTTGGACAGGCTGCCACTCAACTGGTGGTCTTCATTCATGAGGGAGGAGCAGTTGCCCTCTGAATCTATGTGGTTCACATTTAAAGGGAAATCAAACCGTTGATCTCTAGACTGTTCGGCCACTGCTTGACCTCTGCTGCTCTGGAGGGTGACAAACTTCAGCAATGCTGCCTCACACACAGCTGCCACCTAGTTACATGCTGGTCCTCTTCCCTCATAGTTTCCTTGTCATTAAAAATATTTGTGCTGCTGTGAGATGTTGCTGTTGCTGGAGGACCAACCTGTGTAAGGACCTCCTCCTTCTACACAGGTTTCTCTGAGCAACTTTAAGTATATTTACGGTAGTGAAATTGTGGCGATGATTTAATACACAAAGTTTATTCAGTGGAGTACACTCAGAGGGTGGTCTCCATTCATGAGTGTGGAGCAGTTTCCCTCTGAATCTATGTGGTTCACATTTAAAGGGAAATCAAACAGATGATATTTAAAAACACAATTGTATGAGTCAAGATGCTAAAGATAAGGGTTCACAAACTTTTAAGCACTAGTGTATATAGCCCATACACCACCAAATATTACATAAAAGCTCATAACAGCATTACTGTATAGCCTGTGCGTATATATACACACCCCCAGTACTCAGGGCTTTGATCTTGAGCTCACTATACCCCTTCACCCGACCAACTCAAGCCCATTTAGCAAAGTAGCATCATAGCTGAAGCTGAAATTCAGCTTCCAAGTAAAGCTGAACAAAACGTATGCGTTTCCCCCATTTAACCATCGCTGATTTTCAGTTTTCTGCTCTTTCTGCATGATCTACTGGTTTTACTTGATTTTTATTTTTTCAACACATCATACGCAGCTTTTCACAGCAGGAATCATGCCACTGACCTCCAGACTGGTCGGCCACTGCTTGACGTCTGCAGCTCTGGGGGGCGACCAACTTCAGTGATCCTGCCTCACACATAGCTGCCACATTCACTGTGGTCATATCTGACTCCTTACTGGTCAGATGCCTTTGACAGCTCCTATGCCACTGACTGGTGGTCTCCATTCATGAGGGTGGAGCCGTTCCCCTCTGAATCTATGTGGTTCACATTTAAAGGGAAATCAAACAGTTGATATTTAAAAACACAATTGTATGAGTCAAGATGCTAAAATGCTAAAGATAAGGGGTCACAGACTTTCAAGCCCCACTGCTCATAAAAGCACTGCCCTCTAGACTGGTCGGCCACTGCTTGAACGATGCTGCTCTGGAGGGTGACAAACTTCAGCCATGCTGCCTCACACACAGCTGCCACATCTACTTTGGTCAATTCTGACTCCTCGATGGTTTCTATGGTCTGCTCTTGGATGGGATCTGTGAGATCCTGGAAGAGAAGCCCACCTGAGTTACATGCTGGTCCTCTTCCCTCATAGTTTCATTAAAAATATTTGTGCTGCTGTGAGAGGTTGCTGTTGCTGGAGCACCAACCTGTGTAAGGACCTCCTCCTCCTACACAGGTTTCTCTGAGCAGCTTTTAGTATATTTACGGTAGTAAAGTTGTGATGATTTAATACACTAGAAGCTTATTCAGTGTAGTACATTTGTATCTTTTGACTCCGATTCGTTCAGACTTAAACACACTGTAAACAGATTTAATGGACTATATTTTAAACACACTCGAACCTACTGAAAACACATCAGCAACACACTACTGAAATCAGACTGAAGCACTAATACTGAATGTTTACTGTGTCTGAAATGTACAGATGAACCAATGTAGAGACTAAACATCACTATTATCACAGTGAAGTGCATTAAATACAGATATAGTGCACTGGTGAGAAATGGGGGGGGGGATTTCAGTAAGTTATAATAGAACTGATCATATATTTAAAATGGATTTTGTAATGTAATAAATGTGCTGTTTTAAGTATGTTTTCAGAATGTTTGGATAGTGAGATTGAAGGATAAAATAAATATACTTGGAGTAAACTTATACACAGGAAAATCTGTACTATCTATAGTACTATAGTTTTATTTTTTTAATGTTTTCTGGTTCATTCCTCCTGACTCCTTTCCCCAGTGTGCTTATGCTTTACATTTTGCATTGCACATTCCAGGAGCTCCATGGCCTGACCCTCATCTTGCATTGAATGCCTTTCCCTTCTCTGCCTTCTCAAGGCCACTCACTTTCCATTACATCTCATATATGATAGTGCTCCTCAGCGTTCACTCATGACATTATACCCCGCACCACAGCACATAATATAGGGATGAAATACAAGCTCCCCTGAGGCTAAACGAGATTTCTGGATCGAGCTTGCCTGAGCGATTGCCTGAATTGTTTTTCAAAACGTGACCCCTGGTGTAGGCAAGCTCCCAGAGAAGAAGGCAGAAAGGATGGCAAGAATACGTGTGTGAGGAAAGATCGTCACTGTCATATCAGAACTCCTTTTAGCGTTTTATCTAATACACTGTTTGGAAACGCCAGCTTTCCTTCGCCTCGTGTGAACATTTTATGATGAACGGTCCGGTGGAAATGGTCCAAAATGATCTGGGAATGGGCCAAAAATGTCATTTGTGATCACGTGATACAGAAACTTATGCTTCATTTAACATGGAATAACCATAACATGGAAACCACCTGCCTAATACTAAGTAGGTCCCTCATGCTGCTGAAACAGCTCTGACTGTGGTGCACTGTGTTCTTACCCTTTTCTATCAGAGTCTGCATTCACTTTTTGTGCTAGCTTTCACATCAGTGAGCCTTGGGTGCCCATGACCCTGTTGCCGATTCACCGGTTGCCCTTCCTTGGATCATTTTTGGTGCGTACTAACTACTGCACACCTGGAGCACTCCACAAGACCTGCTGTTCTGGAGGTGCTTTGACTCAGTCGTGTCGCCATCACAACGAGGCCTTTGTCGGCCCATTTTTCCTGCTTCCAACTTCAAGAACTAACTGTTCACATGCTCCTAATATATCCCACCCACCAACAGGTGCTGTTGTAATAAGATAATCAACGTTATTCACTTCATTTTTTACATTTGGTTGACGCTTTTACCCAAAGCGACTTCCAAGACGTGGAGCAGAGTAGTGGGACGGTACCTTGCTCAAGGGTACCTCAGT
>JBBPDA010167758.1:0-17712 GCA_037974385.1 Arnoldichthys spilopterus | reverse complement strand
GATAAAAGATAGGGGAACACAAAAGAAAGACAGTAATTTTTTTAAAGTGGCCAGTGAATTTTGCACTTAGGTGTTAAAGTGCTGAAGTGGTTTAGTAGTTTTCTGCAGTGTTCCTACAGCATTCATGTAAATTTACTCCATTATTGTGTGAATTGTGAAGTTTCTCTCAAACAGAAGTTTGACAGACTACCACTAGTTTCAGACAGATTTTGTTGGCAGCAGCTGGGTTCAGATAAAATTCTGTGAAGTTACAGTTAGGCTCAGACAGAATTTTGTTGAGCTACAGTCAGATTCAGTTAGAATTTTTACTGGCTACATTAGGAAGCAGACTTTTATCAAATTACAGTCAAGTTCAGGCAGTTTTTCTTTTTGGTTATAGTTTGATTCAACAACAGTTTTGCTAAGCTACAGTAAGGTTCATTCAAACTGTTGTTCAGACAGAATGTTGCCAGAGTAAACTTGGGTTTAGACAGAATGTTGCCAGAGTAAACTTGAGTTTAGACAGAATGTTGCCAGAGTAAACTTGAGTTTAGACAGAATGTTGCCAGAGTAAACTTGGGTTTAGACAGAATGCAGCCAGAGTAACTTTGGGTTTAGACAGAATGTTGCCAGAGTAACTTTGGGTTCAGACAGAATGTTGCCAGAGTAACTTTGGGTTCAGACAGAATGTTGCCAGAGTAACTTTGGGTTTAGACAGAATGTTGCCAGAGTAAACTTGGGTTCAGACAGAATGTTGCCAAAGTAAACTTGGGTTTAGACAGAATTTTGCCAGAGTAACTTTGGGTTTAGACAGAATGTTGCCAGAGTAACTTTGGGTTTAGACAGAATGTTGCCAGAGTAAACTTGGGTTTAGACAGAATTTTGCCAGAATAAACTTGGGTACAGACAGAATGTTGCCAGAGTAAACTTGGGTTCAGACAGAATGTTGCCAGAGTAACTTTGGGTTCAGACAGAATATTGCCGGAGTAAACTTGGGTTCAGATAGAATGTTGCCAGAGTAAACTTGGGTTCAGACAGAATTTTGCCAGAGTAACTTTGGGTTCAGACAGAACTTTGCCAGAGTAACTTTGGGTTCAGACAGAACTTTGCCAGAGTAACTTTGGGTTCAGACAGAATTTTGCCAGAGTAAACTTGGGTTCAGACAGAATCTTGCCAACTACAGCTGAGTTAAGAGAAATTTGTTGGACTCAGATGGAATGTTGTCAGGCCTGACTGGAGTACAGATTCTCACTACTGTGGGTAATGTCGGCCTCCTGAATGGATGGAGATGAATGTAGAGTGCATGAGCGACAAGACTAAAGCTGAGTGGATGATAGTGTGCTCAATGAGCTCAGCTGTATGCACTGTCTGTTTGGTTTCCTCTCCAGATATCAAGCCAGGCTTCAGGGGAGGCAGCTTTAGAGGCAGTTTTGAAAAAGGTCAGTGCCTAAGAAAGGTGTCGTATGCTCATTTTTCTGTCTTTTTTGTTTTTCTGTCTGTTTTGGCTGTCTTGCATTTGAATAGACGTGTGTATATTTTGACGCTCAGGTGGAGGACTCATGGAAGACGACTGAGTTTGTGGTACTGTCACATCGCGACTCCAAGGACGTGTTCATTCTTGGCGGAACGGATGACATCCAGGTGAGAAATGCTTACTTTTTTTTAATGTATATTAAATTTAATTGGTCAAATTTTTATTTCTCTCTGTCCAATTGGGTTTATATGTTTGTTTAGGTTCTGTTGGATGACAGTACTATCAACATGGCCACAGTGGCGTCTTCACGCTATGTGGGTCCCATCAAGGCCAGAGTAGATGAGTGGCAGAGGCAACTTGCACTGTTCAGCCAAACCCTGGTAGTTAAACTCAGATCTGAGATTATTACACCAATCACCTCATGATATTCACGTGACATGATTTTGATATAAAATTTTTTAACACTGCCTCTGTCTGTGTAGGATGAGTGGTTGGCGTGTCAGAGGAACTGGCTGTATTTGGAGAGTATATTCAGTGCTCCTGATATCCAGAGGCAGCTTCCAGCAGAGGCTAAAATGTTCACGCAGGTGGATAAATCCTGGAAAGAGGTCATGAGGAAGGTCAATCGACTGCCCAACGCCCTCCGTGCTGCCACACAGCCAGGTCTGAGAGAACATCCGCAGTAAACGTGTGTCACATTTACACTGAGCAGACATAACATTAAAACCACTGACAGGTGAAGTGAGTAACATTATCTTGTTTCAGTGGCACTTGTTGAGGGGTGAGATTTATTAGACACCAAGTGAACAGTCGGTTCTTGAATTTGATGTATTGAAAGCAGGAAAATTGGTGAGTGTAAGGAGCTAAGGGCCAAATTGTCATGGCTAGACAATGGGCTAGAGGAACTCATGGGATGCTCCCAATATGCAGTATTTATACCTTCTGAGGAAGGAGAACTGGCGAATCAGGGACAGGGACATGGGCACCCAAGCTTCATACACATTGATGGTGAAGGCTAGGCTGTCTGCTCTGATCCCACGGAAGAGTTTCTGTGTGAAAGTGAATGTTGACTTTAACTGAAAGGGTTCAGAACACAGTGCACCACAGTCCGAGGTGTTTCAGCAACATGAGGGACCTACTCTATATTAGGCCTAGGGTGTTAATGTTATGGCTGATTGGTGTGTGTAACATTGTAAGCTGTCCTCTCTTTTCAGTAAAGTAGCCTTTTCTGTAGTAACACTCACTGAAAACAGGTCTTAAAGAGAAAAACCTTGTGAGATTGTGTCAAGGTCAAAGGTGAAATGTGACACAAAGGCTGCTAAGGTGCCTCACGGTCAGGCTGGAGGGTAAAGAAGAGCTCGTGCTGAAGTCTGAACATTCTCTTGCCTCAGGGCTCCTGGAGATCTTCCAGAAAAACAATGCTCTACTGGACCAGATTCAGAAATGCCTGGAGGCCTACCTGGAGTCTAAGAGAGTTATCTTTCCCAGGTGCGCACACACACACACACACACACACACACACACACACACACATGCACACGTTCAGTTAACTGTCCCTCAGGCCTCTTTTGCACATAGCAGCCGTGGTATGTGATTAGCCCTGGCATCCTGCTGGGAGATTATATGCTGAGTGTGATTTTCTTTTAAATAAATGTTCATTTTTCATTATATTCCCCCATATTGTTTTATGCGTATGCTTTAAAAAGCTAAATCCAGACACATCTGTATCTCGTAACTGTATTAAGCCTCGTTATGAGGCAATAGTGGCCTAATGGTTAGGGACTTGCCCTTGTGATCCGAGGTTTGGAGGTTTAAATCCTGGACCATGTACGGCTAAGGTACCCTTGAACATCCCACTACACTGCTCCCAGGATGCTGTTGATAGCTTCCCTTCTCCATGTGTGGATGGCTTAAATGCAGAGGTCACATTTTGTTGTTGTAGTCAAATGTTTTAAAGCAGAAAACGACAACAGCTGTGCTTTACATCTACAGTGCCTCGTAAGTAGGGCTGCACAATGTATTGTCTATACATTAATATCGCAATGTTGGTCTCTGCAATGTGCAAACAAGCCTCTAGCCAATCACAAAACGTCTTAGTATTTTCATATGAAGGGGTGGGGCTAAATAAGGAGATATATGTCGAGGTCTTGTGTTTTTGTGACCTCACAGAAACTATGATTTGAAAATGGTCAGTTTTTAAAGCTTAGTTTCCATATGTGGACTATATGGATGGAAAGTACATTGTGAAGCTTTTAAAATACCAGCATAGTTTTTTTAGTAAGAGGAGCATGATATGGACTCTTAATGTGTTGAAAAACATCGCAGTTGCAGTACGTAGTGGTATAATTACAACACTGATTCTTTGTCCTCATCATGTCGTCCGGCTAGCATATGTTACCTGCACTGGATCCCTTACATTAACATTAATGTACATGTGCACTGAATGGCTGTATTGTCTAAAAAAGGACAAATCCGTATAGCCAGATTGGGAACATTTGGGCAAAAAACCTAGATCGGGACATCACTTATCTTGTGCATGCGTCAGGTTTTACTTCCTCTCCAATGATGAGCTGCTGGAGATCCTGGCGCAGACGCGGAACCCTCAGGCCGTGCAGCCTCATCTGAGGAAGTGTTTTGATGCAATATCCCGGCTGGACTTTGCCCTGCTGCCCCCTGCTACGCCTGCTGAGGCTGAGGGAGAGAAACGCTACAGCAACGACATCCTGGCCATGATCTCACCTGAGGGAGAAAAGGTCTGCAGCCCACATTTTTCCACTTATTGTGCTGTCGTGTGAAGCAGGCACATATCAAAGCATCATAAACAGAAGAAACTGTTGCAGTATTTCAGGTGGAAAGTAAAAGAGGCTTAGTGTTCTGATGTGTTAATGCTCATTCATTGATTCATGTATGTGTATTAAACAGGGCTTGCCCAATATATCAGTTGGCCAAAGATATCGGCTGATATTTTCCACTCATAACGCCCTGTGTAACTCCTTCACAGTAATACCAGTTAAGTTAAAATATTACAAATGTATCATAACATTTAACAGGAAAATAACATGTTACACACATACGTATGTAACTAAAACTAAACTCATATAGCCATGAGTAACTTAATAATAAATATCTAATAAATACTTAACGAAATATAGCAATAAACGAAATAAAAATGAATAAAAACATTTTTTGACTGATATTTTATGCTGTCAGAAATTATATTTGCATCCGTGTCATCCACAAAGTGTTTATGTTGGTCAGGTCCTGTTAATGAGCCCATTGATCACAGTCAGAATGTTTTCTGGCTACTACTGCATTGTAAAGAAAAGGACGTTTGGTCTGTTTTTCTCTGTGTGTGTGGTGTGTGTGTGTAGGTGATGCTGGGGAAAGGGCTTAAGGCTCGTGGTAATGTGGAGGATTGGCTGGGAAAGGTGGAAGAGGCCATGTTCTCCTCTCTGAGACGCCTCAGCAAGGCGGCCATCGCAGACTACCAAAGTAAACCACGGGTGGAGTGGGTGGTTGCTGGCCACCCCTCACAGGTGTGTGTCATTGTACTATTGCTCGTTCCCCACAAATGTGAAAACATGGAAATAAGCTAAAAACAATAAGAGTAAAGCACAGAAAAAAACTACATTCTTCATTGTGTTCCTAAAGTAACCAACAGAAACTGTTGAGTTTTTATTCCAGTGGTTTTTATTAGTGCTGTTGCCTGAAAAAACACTATTTCAGACTTTACAGACGCTTCTTTATGTCATTTTTATGTCGTCACTTTGTTTTGATTATAAATCGTGTCCCAATATTTTTGTTAGAGGTGTGACATAATTAGAAAATGAAATTTTTTATTTAAAAAAAATAGAAAAAAAAAATCTTCTTGTTTAGATATCTCACAGGGATATCTCTTCTTATATTTCTTATGAATTATTTAATGGTGTTGATGTTTAGTATAACAATAATAATCATGATAATAATAGTAATAATGATAATTATAATGATCTGTTCCCCTGTATCATGCCTAATTCAAAAAGCTGTCTGGGCTGAAACACTCCTTGTAACTTCATTGTGATTGGGTGGAGCTAAACTCCTCTCGGATGAATAGGCAGAACAATATGTAATATGGATATATGTGAACAATGTTTACATAAGTCATCAAACTAGATGACAAAAAGAGGAAAATGAGTTTTCCCTGTGATATGGGCCCTTTAAAGCAGTAATGGGAGCTTATACTCACCAGTTAGCATCTGTACACCTACATCATCTCACTCTGGCCTCTGTGTAGGTGGTGCTGACAATCGCTCAGCTGATGTGGTGCAGAAACATGCATAACTGTCTGGAGGGAGACCATGACCACTTCCAGGCCCTGCAGCAGTTTGAGCTCACCAACTTTGAGGTGCACAACGTTAGCGACAAGATGCGTTTGCCAATATCTCAGTATCTGTTTTATTCAGTGCTGTTGAGGTCGGTAATTTACTCAGTGTGTATGTGTCTTTGTGTGTTTACAGAGGCTGAATGCTCTGGCAGCCCTCGTTCGGGGGGATTTACCCAAAATCCATCGGAACATCATCACAGCGCTCATCACTGTGGACGTTCACGCCAGAGACATTGTTACTGAGCTCGTCAAAGAGCGGGTGCGCCAGCACAATTTACTAGAGCGCAGGCATCAGAGGAAACATGGGAAATTCAGTTTACTGGAATCACAGACACAGGAAAACACAGCAAACAATGTTTTTTTAGAATGATAGGAAGAGGAAATCATGGGAAATAATAGGTTTTAATAATGAGCACAGGGAATTATAAGAGACATATTTTTATAATGCGGAGCAAAGGAAATCAAGGGATATTACATCTTTTTCCAATGATATGCCAATGGAAACTTGAGACTTATTTAGTATTTGTGAAGTGTAAAAACTGTAAAAACTACCATTATATAAGATTTTGTGTGTGTGTGTGTGTGTGTGTGTGTGTGTGTGTGTGTGTGCACATCCAGGTGGACTCAAGCAGTAACTTCGAGTGGCAGAGGCAGTTACGCTATTACTGGGATGTGGACCTGGATAACTGTGTGGCGCGCATGGCTCTGTCTCAGTACATCTATGGATATGAATACCTAGGAGCTTGTCCACGCCTGGTCATCACCCCGCTCACGGTAAAACACATCTATTTACATATGAATAATTCATTTATTCAGCAATAACATTGACAGAGTACAGTACAATATTAAACACTAGACACTGCAGAGTGTCTCTGTCCGTATCCTCACTGTCCTTAGTTAGTCATGTGTGTATCGTGTGCACTGGTTTCCAGGACCGTTGCTACTTGTGTCTGATGGGGGCGTTACAGTTGGACCTAGGCGGCGCTCCGGCAGGTCCTGCTGGCACGGGGAAGACCGAGACCACCAAAGACCTTGCCAAAGCCTTGGCCATCCAGTGTGTGGTCTTCAACTGCTCAGATGGACTCGACTACAAGGTGCCCTGTGCCAGACTTCTTCATCTACACACATTTATTCACTAACGTTACAGTAAAATTGACATTTCCAGTTGTATTTTAGATAAAATATCAAAATATTTAAACAACAACAACCAGTTTTTTCAGCAGTGAGTTTGCAGTTTGGTTCTGGTTACACTGTCACAGTCAGCTGCACACTCAGATGTGTAGTGGATTTGCATTTGACATCACAGGTGTTTCTGGAAGCATGAGTGTGCCTATGTTTCTGTAAATCTAGTCCCCTTTATCACCTAATTAGGTCCCACCTCACTTCCCTAGATAGTAATTTACTACCAGCAGAAGGCCCAGCCCTACTCAATCACCACTCCGAGAACCTTCCTCTCGTTACACTTTTAAGCTGAGTCATCATCCCTCCAGCTGCCTAGACTCTATTTTCTCGCTGTGCTTTTGAGTCGTCCTTTTTTATTGGGCCTTATCACCTTCCCCATCACTCCCAGCAGATTTTTGGAACCTTGGAAGTATTCTATCATCTTCATAGACAGGTGTCTACTCAACAGACTGGCCGTTTTACTGGTTGGCCATTATTGACAACCTGTAGTTCTATTACTGCTAGTTGTATAAGCCAGTTATTTGTTTATAATTATTGATCATTTATGATAAGCTCTGTCTGTGTTAGTGTAGGTTTCCATCGGGTTCTCCGTTTCCTCCCACTGTCCAAAGGCTGCAGTAGGTTGATTGGATTCTCTAAACTGCCCGTAGGTTTGAGCGTGTGTGATCGGTTGTCTGTCTATGTGTTGCCCCTGGATGGGTTGGCCTTCTGTCCAGGGTGAACCCTGCCTTGGGCCCATAGTCAGCTGGAATTGGCTCCAGCTTCCCCACTGACCCGAGATGGAAGAAGTGGTATAGAAAGTGGATGGATCATTTATAATTACATGACACAGAGCAGAACCTTAAACGAGGGCACGGAATCCAGTCCTGGAGGGGCAATGTCCAGTACAGTTTGGTGATTATCCTGCTCAAACACACCTGGTTCAACAGTTGTTAATGATCAGGTTTAGTGATTGAAGTGTTTTAAGGGGAAAATTAGCAAACTGTGCTGCACTCTTGCCCTCTAGTATCAGATTTAAATTAGGCAACTGCCCAGAATTGACTTGACCAGAAATGAGTCGTGTCCTGTTTAAATATATTACATTTAAACAAAAGCCATGATTAAAATGATGAAACATATATATTGTTTTCAGACTTCTTAAAAAAAAAAATCTATATTTATTTATTTATTTTTTTAGATATATCTTTATATCGAAATCCAATTCTTTAACAGCAATGCAGTTATCTTCCAGAAGAGGGCAGCAGTACTTTGTCTTACTGTGCTGTTCAAACCTTTACAAAGCTTATACAGGGCATCGAAGGTTAAGGGGGATGCGATGGTTTTAGTATTATTTTTATTATGGTTTTAATGTATGTAAGATGGATGTGTATACGCATGGAGGTTTGTTATATAGGTGGGGTAATTATTCCTCGGATATTCCTCAGCTTACTGCTACTTAGCGTGTAAAGGCGTTAATGAATTGGGGCATAAAAACTGTATTTTGAAACATGCCCCCATCCCCCCCCCCCCCATCCTCTAAAGAAACTACGCCTGTGCAGTACAGGCAGTGTGAAAACATCAGGCATAGAAGCGGGTTCATAATGTACAACATGCGTTGTAATTAATTTTTCTAAGGTTTTATAATTATTTTATATTTTGGAACAAAAAAAAATCTTCTTTTTCTGCTTTAAAGTTCTGCATTTAATCAATAGTGTCAAAAGCTGACTGCACTGTTTAAAATTCAACTGAATCCAATTCATCAAGGCCATTAAGTAAGGGTAGGTATCTCTGGACCTCTCATGAATTGCTTCAACTTAACTTTTTATTCAGGGTGACCTAATTGCTTCTGTTTCCTAAATAAATGTAGCATAAAGCAAAAAACTAGTACTACTTTGTGGCTCAAATTGTTCACAGTATAACTATAATAAGTATATTATAGTGTATAAAAACAGTGTTTATCAGGAATGTGATGAAATATTTCATGAAGAAACGTAAATATTCAGACCTAAAGTAAATCTGTGATATCACATACTTCTATTATATATCATTTCATAAGCTTAAAACCAAGCTCACCAGTTTAACACGCTGCTTTATCATACAGTTATGCTAACGACTGCATCTAAACCAGTTAGCCTATTTAATGGTAGGGGAAACACTATTTTGCACTTATGTGTATTCAGCGTATTCTTTTACATAAACCTGAATCACCGAATCCACCGTTTGAGATGCACTGAATCACTGAGCTGAATGGCTGTGAGGTCAGAGATCTACACTACTGCTTGTGCTCTGTCTGTCTTTATTAGTCAGCCTGTGCTTGTAATGTACAGCCATTGTTTGACGCCTCCCTCGGGGCTTGTTCATTCTACAGAAACATGAGCGGGAGTGCGGCCGTTAGAGCTTCCGTCTGGTGGATGGGCTTCTCTTATCCATGCCAGAGTGTAACGCTGTACTGAATGACCCATGTGCTGAGCAGCTTCCCTCACACATATTCGTTCCTCCGAGGTGTGAGAGAACATTTCCTTCACAATCAGTATGAGCATAATGTGAGGTGGATGGTCAGGCTTTGACATATGAATCAGCACAATCTGCTTTATAGTCCTCCTGATTGTGATGGCAGATTGTGCCACTGAAGTTTTATCACTTTTTATTACATTTCCATTGCACTTTAAAAAGTTAGAAATCCCTCGTAAAGGACAGTGTAAGGTCAGGCTTGACCGTAATGTGATGTTCTTTCTCACACTTGGCTCATTGAAACAGGCTTTTATGTTCCGTTTTTAAGGAGAACATGACTTTGTTTTCTACATTTTTCAGTTTTTGAGAGGTCAGCAAAGTCATTTATAGCAGCTTCATGTGAAATGGTGCATTGTTGAACTTGTTGCAGTGGTGGTGATGGAGTATTATAAGAGTTATTTTAGTTTTCCTGATGTTATTTTTATTCTTTTACTATTTTATTCCACTTCTACTTTATTAATGTTATTTTTGGCTCCGAGTCCAAGAGTGTCATTGCTGAGAATGATGTTTCATTGCTACCTGTATACGACAATAAACTTGACCTTGGAACTTGGATCCAGGGCTCGTAATGTCTATAACACAAACGTAGACATTTAATTTATTATCTAAAACCATTAGTGGACCTACTTGTGTCCTCTGAGTTTTTATATGTATTGTTGATAACGTCAAATTGAAAGAAATATATTTTCTAGATATTATCTTACCTTATGACCCATCAGTTTATGTCATAAACCCCTAAATGCTTTTAAAAAGTATGTGCTTCAGGTCAAAACCTCATCACAACACTGTGGTGTAAAGCAAGGTTTCAGGTATCAGGCTTTCTATAGTTTTAGTGTCATGATTGGAGGTAAGGCAGGAAACCAGTGTGGTTAACAAAGAGTCTTTATTTTCAATAAGGAAGCCAGCAAACACAAGACCGGCGCTCCGGCGCTCGGTAGGAGAAAGTTCCAGAAGCAGCTCGGGGTTGACTGCCTTCACTGAAGCTGCGCTCCGCTCAGTTCGTGCAAAGTCCGTGCAATGTCCGTGCAAAGTTCGATACCGTATCCTAGGTTTTGGTGCTTAACTAAACGCCAGCGTCGACTACCTGTCACTGCTCAATAAATACTGTAACTGCCAACTAGACAATGCCAACTGGTGCTGTCTGCGAAATACTGAACCCACTATCGATGGCACACAAAGAGTATCCTCCGCGTCTTCCCCGCGTCCCAGCCCTGCCTATATTGCCAGGTGATGAGGGGTGTAACTAGCAGCACCTGGTTTGAGTCAGTACTCGGGAGGTGGGGACCGGCGTCGACCGCTGGGTGGTGGTAGTCCCCTTTCACCTGTAGGGGGTCCTACCTGATCCCTTACATTTGGACTATTCTAGTTCCTTCCACAACCAGTATAAACAATTCGGTAAGTTTCGGTAGACCACATTTCACATCAAACCTCTCTGAAAGACTTTGTCTATAGCTTAAACATTAAATGATGCAGACGTTTTGAAAGATAATTGGAATTCCTTTGTGAATTCTGCCTTAAAACTGAATTTGAGACATTCTGACAATATCACACTCACGTAGAAGAACGAAAGGAGAGATTTTATGATCTGAAATTGTATTGTTGTTCATAAGGAAAACTGTTCTTTAAATTTGTTCAGTTTTTCTGCAAAGAAATGGAGAAAAGTGGTGAACCTGTCAATGAAGAAATATAGGTTTCATCACATAACTGTCACTAAATGTGTTATTTCAGTACAGTGGTATTGCAGAATGACAGCGATGGCTTGACTTTGGGTTAAATGTGTGGTATTGTATGTGACACTGTGTTTATATTTGGGTTTTTCAGATGATGGGGACGTTCTTCAGTGGTCTTGCTCAGTCTGGAGCCTGGTGTTGTTTCGATGAGTTTAACCGCATCAACATCGAGGTGCTGTCTGTCATCGCCCAGCAGCTCATAACTATCCGGAACGCAAAGGCAGCCAAGGTCAACCGTGCAAACACATGCACATGGCATACACTCCCCCATCCATGAATCGTATGGGCATTGCATGCTATTTAGCTGTACAACATGTCCAAAATTCTACAGTACAAAATCAGACGTGTACAGATTTCCCTGCTTACCCCAGTGTATCTGATCAGTCAGACATATTTGGCGTTTGAAGTTTGCTTCTTTGATTTTGCACTGGAGCTATGAGGCTAACGTAGCTAAGTAATGAAAGACTATGTCTAAATCATCACACATCATGTCTTGGCTCAGCATCAGCTACTTCTGGGGTTAAGGGAAACGTGGTGTGCGTTTTTCACCAGTATATTTCTTTGAGATATTCTAGTAATATTCATTTTTTAGTCAATGTTAATAAACGGTGTGTGTTGTGCGTGCGTGTGTAGCTTTCTCGCTTCATGTTCGAGGGCAGAGAGATTAAGCTGGTGATGACATGCGCAGCCTTCATCACTATGAACCCTGGCTACGCAGGCAGGACGGAACTACCAGACAACCTCAAAGCCCTCTTCAGACCCATCGCCATGATGGTGCCCAACTACGCCCTCATAGCCGAGGTGTGTTCGCGAGCGTGAGACCGACCCAGTGTCGCTGGTTTGCTAGGTGAATTGTATCTGCACCCATTGGACACTTTATCATAAACACCTTCAACGTATATGGCACTTTTATAGTCCTACCGTAACTGACTGTAACCCGTCTCTTCCCTCTACACCGCCGGTCTTTACTGACTTTTTGACCAATTCTGTTGAACTTCCAAATGTAAAAGACTGTTAAACACAGATTCCCGTTGTGTTTACATGCTTCGAATAGTTTTTGACAGTGTAGATGCCTAATCATTGTATAGTAATAATGTTGAAAAGCTGCTTATCTTTCATTTCAGTGTATTTTCATGTGACGCATATGGTAATTATGTCCAATACTTTCCATCCAGACACTTAAACTATAGCTGTTCACTCTTAAAGGGCCCATATCATGCAATTTTGTTTTAAATCAAATATTTAATGGAATATGTAGACGATGTTAAACTGTACATTGTCAAAATGCACAGCACACAAAATGTTTATTTAATTGTCTTTGTGATGTCACAGAAAAACAGGCCTTTTTAAAATAAAACACATACAATATGGAGTATGGGCCCTTTAGGATTCTTTAAGATCTTTCATTCAGCGGTTCTGCCCATTCTTATGGGCGAGCCTCATTGCTTTAAGCTGCTATCTGCTCTTTCTCTCTGTGCCGTGCAGGTGATTTTGTATTCAGAAGGCTTTGAGTCCAGTAAGACGCTGGCGAGGAAGATGACTCAGATGTATAAACTGTGCAGTGAACAACTCTCCCAGCAGGACCACTATGACTTTGGCATGAGAGCTGTCAAATCCGTTCTCGTCATGGCCGGGTATGCGGATCTGAGAACAGTCTGAGCAGTGCTAAGTCTTACTGCAGTCTCCCTAAGGTCCCCATAAGACCTGCTGTTGGACCTTCACAGCACTCTCACTCTGTTAGAGCCCAGATGAAAAGCCTCCTTCGCACACTTGGGTTCAGGCTGCTGGGTTTAGTCAGTTTGCAGCATTATTTCTGTTGTAGGAAAAACTAAAGTATATAGACCAACAGCACAGCTTTCAAAACAAACGGCAGAAAAGTTTTCAAGCTTCAGAGATATTTGTTGAGATGTCACTAAAAGAAGTCTTTCATTGATAAATGTGGTGATGGAAATTGAATAATAGCCACGTTATAACATATCTAGCCTGATCTGAGAAACGTGAGAAATCTACAGCTACAAAGCTAAGACTTAAGATAAGATAAAAGATTTTTATTGTCATTGTATCAGAATACAACGCAATTTGTTTGGTAGCTCTCAGGCACCAGCAGCAAGAAGAAACTATACTTAAAAATAGAACAATAGACATAAAAATAGCAAAGTACAATATAATAAATACAATTATTCAGTATTAAAGTGATATATACACCTTTATAATATGTATAACACACATATAATCAAGTGATTTAGTTTGTACAGTCTTCAGTGTTGTGTGGTGGGAGAGGATGTAATGGAAGCCACAGCTCTTGGGAAGAAACTGTTCCTCAGTGATCTGATGGACCTGAAACTGTTTTCCCGATGGAAGGGGGGCGAAAAGTTTGTGACCTGGGTCCTGACCTTGACCTTGGAACCTGGATCCAGGAGTTGTAATGTCTATAACACAAACATTGACATTTTATTTATTATCTAAAACCATTAGTGGACCTACTTGTGTCCTCTGAGTTTGTATGTGTGTTGTTGATAACAAAATAATGTAAAATAAAAGTCAAATTTGAAAGAAATATATTTTCTAGGTATTATCTTAACTTATGACCCATCAGTTTATCTCATAAACCCCTAAATGCTTTTAAAAAATATGTGCTTCAGATCAAAACCTTATCACAACACTGTGGTGTGAAGCAAGGTTTCAGGTATCAAGCTTTCTATAGTTTTAGACTATTCTAGTTCCTTCCACAACTGGTATGAGCAGTTCTGTAAGTTCCTCTAGACCACATTTCACATCAAACCACTCTGAAAGACTTTGTCTATAGCTTAAACATTAAATTATGCAGATGTTTTGAAAGATAATTGGAATTCCTTTGTAAATTGTGCCTAAAAACTGAATTCACACAGGGGGGCGAAAAGTTTGTGACCTGGGTGGGTGGGGTCTTTGATGATGTTTCCAGCCCTCCTACATCGGCGACTGGCACAGACTTGTTCACAATAGCGCTATTCCTAAACTCTACTTTATATATACATACATACAGTAATGTGCGGAAGGTTTAGACACCTATGCACATTGTTTAAAGCTCAGCAGCGAGTGTCTTTCCTCAGCAAAACTCAAGCTAACATTCCAGTAGAAATCCCCATGAAGAGAACAGAACACTGGCCCATAAAATCACTGTTTACTGCATTCATTTTATTTGTAGTTTTCTAATGTGTTTAAAACACGCCCAACAGAAAGCATTTTATAATATTATCATAAAAAGCCATTTGCACCATAATGTACACATACACAGCTTTTTATCATAGAGTTTTGAGCTCAAAAACAGACAGGAGGAACTATTCCGTGAGATGGAGATCATTGTAAGGACTTTATTGTTTCAGTTTCAGTTTGTGATTTTTAGTCTGATGTGAGCTTCTGATATTGGATTTTAATGTGTTACGCTAATTTAAATGATAGCTGGTTCACCTTTGATTACTAGCTGATACATCTTTAGTTTGTTTATGACACGCAGACACTGTTTCCAGTTTAGATATCAGGTTTTTGAGACAACACTTCACACAGCTAATTTTATCTGCAGCAGCACTAGATTAGAACAGTTTTTCTTTGTGCAGTGTAAATCAACCTTCTCGTTAATCAGTTTCACTATTGATCTATGACCACAGCGCCCAGTGCCAATATCTCATGCTGTAGCACTTCCTCTTGTGAATTATTGTGAAAATATAGCCTTGTATATGTTTGTGCATCCCTGGTCGAACTACATGGTTTATTGATTTTCTAAGTGAAATGAGAACCTGTTTACAAACAGGGGACTGGATTCTACCAGTTTAACAATTATTCTATGTTGAATATATATAGTCTGTATTTTTTTTGAATATTTTGCATTTTGATTATTCTAAATTTTCTATGTTGAATTTTTCTTTGCATAACAGTTTTCCATTCTAAATACAAGCAGGGCATTTATTTTAGTAACATTTGTGTTTTTTACATATGAAAATGTACTTTGAAATGCACACGTTGGCTAATTTTCATTTTGGATGATTAGCTAGTAGCATGTTTAGGAAGGTAGCACTCATGAAGTCTGTCAGATGTTTACAGTGGAAGAAGCTCGTCCATATGTCTTTCTGATCAGCAGTGTCTGAGCAACCCCTGAGTGTAGCCAACCAGGGCCCTTGGAGGTCTTATAGTGAGATGTGTTAATATGTGTCATGTAAATACGTCATTTTTTTAACAAAGTGTATGTGGTTTTTCTGCAGCTCTCTGAAGCGGGAAAATCCGCACCTGAGTGAGGATGTGGTGTTGATCAGAGCACTGCGAGACTCCAACCTGCCCAAGTTCCTCGCAGATGATGCAGAGCTTTTTGGGTAAACAGTGCATATCTGATGCACACACACTCAGAAAGCCACACAAACACAGGCTATGCATTTTTGAATAAACACCCAGCAGCCTGCTATTTTTTTTTTTACCTACCAAGGACAGAAGGGAGCTGTAATGTGAAAGAAGCAGAGAATACAGCAAATATTACAACATTACATTACAAGTGATATCAGTAAATAACTGCAGAAATACACACAGAGAATAAATGCCATTAGAGGGGCAGTTTAATAGCTGGGCGGTGATCAGTCATTCAGAGTGATGTATAAAGGTGTATTTTAGAGCATCTTGCCAAGTCAAATTGCTTTATAATGGTGGTGATAAGCAGAACTTGCAATTCCTACAACAATAATATAGCCAACATGAGTAATGAAGCTACACATTTTCTGAATTTGAAAAGTAATGGTCTCTTAAAACTAGCATAAAAGAGTTTCTTAGATATTGTTTAGTGTATTCATAACTTTATCATGCAATAATGTCAGCAAGGAAGTGTTTACAGGTACTGTATGGTTCTGAAGACGTCTGGTTCCTATCACCACTATTGTGATCTGATTTGGCAAGCCTCTCAAAATTGAATCACACCACACTGAATGACTTTTGTCTTCATCTTAATGTTTTCAAAAATCTATGAAATTCTTCTTTAAGTGCATCATTAAATGTAGATTATGGTTTATATGAATATTTCTTTGATGGAATTAAAATGAAAATCCATTCATTTTGGTTACTTACCATTTTGTCATAGTATATAGAAGACTCTGTATTGCCTTCTGGCATTTGACTAGGTGACTTTATACAGAAGGCTGAGAAAAGTATTTGGCAGAGTGATGTACACTGTGCTTTCTAGTCTACAAAGAAACCTGTTACACCAGTAAACCTAGACTTACATTAAGAGATGCTAACCAAGATTCTCCCCGAGCTGATGCTGATTCTTTACATACAGTAGTAAAGACATGTTTTTTATTAAAACGTATGTCTAGTTAGTAGTACGGTTATTGGTTATTTTGACATGCAGTTTTTGTTCTATGTGCTCTGTGAGGAGCTGGGTCTTCCGTTGCCGTTTGAAGACAGTGATGGTCTGCAGTTCTAACTGTCAGGGGAAGTTTATTCCACCACTTTGGTGCCAAAAGGAGAGAAGAGCCTTGATGTTTGAGAGGGTGGGGGGTCCAGTCTGGCTGAGGATGACGCTTCAAAAGGCCGAGCTGTGATCCGTGGTTTGGTCGTTGTAGATAGGTAAACAGGGGCTGAACCATTCTTGGCTTTGTAGGCAAGTGTCTTAAATCTGATGCAGGCACCTTAGGAAGCCAGTGAAGGGTTTGCAGCAGTGGGGTGGTGTGTTGAAGACCAGATGTGCTGCTGCATGCTGAATTAGCTGTAGAGGTCATGTGGCCTACAGATGGAGGTCAGACAGGAGACCAATAAAATCACTATAAATGGCACCACCTCAGTAATATCGAGTGAAAACACAAGTCTTCACCACTGTTCCAGGTTGAGCGTACTCTAGCTAGTTAGCCTGTTGCAGGGAGATGAATGTTCACCTTCACTTTGGTTTTGCATGAATTTTGTGTACTGAGACCTTTACATGAATAACAGCATTAGAGGGGATTTCCACTGATTTATCAAATAACTTTTAAGTCACCCAGAGGGGGTTGATACATGCTGTTCTACAGAAACATAGTAGAACACAGTAGGGGCAATAGGAACCACATGTCTGAAGCATTTAATCTTTCTAATATCTTCTTCCTTGAAAGTTATTGAATGAGTTGGTGAAGCATATGCTGCCCACTGGCCAGGACATAGTTTTACAGTAGGTTTTGCCCTAAAATAAATGTTTAACAACCCGTTCATGATAATGAGCTACATGCAAGGCATGTCTTGCAGTGGAATTCGTATGTAGGATCTTAAGACAGAAACCTTCAAAAGTTCATTTGAATATTTTTAAATGCAAAAGTTGATTTTGTTCTAAAGAATTTTTAAAATCAAAATCATTGTTTTCTTATGTTGGCGTTGAGTTATACGTATGTCTTGTATCCTACCATATCCCATTGCCAAACTATATATGAACAAAGTGAAAGTGAAAGTGACTATTTGTCATTGTGAACACACTTAAGCACCACAACGAAATGCAACCTCTGCATTTAACC
>JBBPDA010167723.1:0-17716 GCA_037974385.1 Arnoldichthys spilopterus | reverse complement strand
AAAGAAGAGAAGAGAAGAGAAGAGAAGAGAAGAGAAGAGAAGAGAAGAGAAGAGAAGAGAAGAGAAGAGAAGAGAAGGTTACCTGGCAAGTGAGGTAAGATTTGACCATCTGGGCATTCTGACAGGACAGCATGGAGCCAGCCAGACTGAGAATCACACATACTGCAGACAGCAGCATGAACAGCGATACCTGCACGAAACACACTTTTACCTTCCCCAACTTAAACAGACACTGTAACACACAACTCCTTTCCTGACAAAGGGTAGACAGGCATACCACCAGTGTGAAGGGTCTTCTCCAAGATATCACTCCTACTATTCCTGAGGCCACAACCTGTAAGACAGCATAAAGGACATTATCCACAGGCCATTATCACAGGACATTATCCACAGGCTTGCAAAAAACTGCAAGCCCCACCCTTACAATAATCAGTCCTAACTTGGGCAGCTGTTGCCATTCATGGTAAATGTTTGGACCCGTATGTCATTTAAGTAAGCAACAATAAAGGATGGCCAGTCAAAACAGATGCCATATATGAGTCTTAAAGGCACAGTAACAAAAACAGCCTGTTCAGTTCTGAAGGATAAAGCGAGATCAACACACCTCACTTTGGGTTATTGGGCATCTAATCTCTTTTTGCAAATGCTAAATGGAGCATTTTTATAATAGGCACCATATCTACATAGATAAATGAAGCCTATCAGACAAATCTGTGAGGCCTTTTGGTTGTTGTAATGTGAGAGGTACGTCTGTATGAAACTATAGCTCAATCAGGCAATGGTACCTAGGTCTGATTTAAAAATAGAAGCACATATCGTACATTCACTCCTAAAGAGCCTATATCCTACATATATCCAGGCATCAAATTGTTTTAAAAAATGGTGAGGACTTTGCTGATAATATTGTTGAGAGAGAGAGAGAGAGAGAGAGAGAGAGAGAGAGAGAGAAGAGAGAGAGAGAGAGAGAGAGAGAGAGAGATTGTTTGATCTTATTTGTGTGTGTGTGGGGGGTGGTTGTATATTTTGCCAATCTTGTCAGGGGATCATTTCAAAAACCTCTGGGGATAAAATTTACTGATCTTGTGGTGAGGACAAAATAAAACAAAAAGTGGTGACACTTTGTGACAGTGTTCATGTCCATGCAGTGAAAAAGACTGTTACTGTTAGATAGATAGATAGATAGACAGATAGACAGACAGACAGACAGACAGACAGACAGATAGATAGATAGGTGCATGAATATGTGGAGCTAAACTGCTGTAGTCTGAAAGGCTGCTCTCCTGCCATAACACCAAGTTAACATCCTCTTTTTCTTTAGAGGTCAATGTTAACTGACATGGGCTCTTTACACAAGCATCTTAAAGAAAACATTACAATGTATACACATCTTAAACACTACACACATCTCCACGAAAACGTTTTAGTTCTCCAAAAGTTATTTTATGTTATTTTAACATAGTTTTTTTTGCTAGCTGGTTAAACCCATGGATTTGTTATCACCATGAGGGAAATCCAAGGGTTGTATGACTTTTTGTGCAATGCATGCTGTGTATTGCAGTGCGAAATCACTTTCTGAACAAAACACAAATTTGTCGAGCTGGTGAAGATGAGGATCAAACTGGTGCAACATTCTTATATAATAAATGGTAGTGTAAGATCAGTACAGCCCTTTGAGGTTGTCAGACCTGAGTGTTGTAATAAGACACATGGAAAAGCGCATTAAAGCATCAGCTTATTACTTTCACAAGATCATTTAACTCTTATTTTCATCGTGTGTGTGTGTGTGTGTGTGTGTGTGTGTGTGTGTGTGTGTGTGTGTGTGTGTGTGTTCGCGTGAGGGCGTAGTCATGACAGCTGAGGTGACACTTACGAAGAATCCGGCCCAGAACGGACACGACTGCCTGACGCGCGCCGAGGAGGTGAACGCCAAGCTCGTGAAGCTGAACGCGAGGACCATGCCTCCGAGCGCGAGGTGACACAGGCCGAGGTAGAGCAGCACACGTGCGCTCGACCTCCCGGAGAGCCCTCGTCGACTACCGGAAAAACCCCGGGAGCCGGACGCCGACACCACGCTGCTGGAGTCCGACGGAGAGGGCATGTTGTTGTTGTTATAGTTGTTTGAGGTGTTTTCCTCTCCTCCGCTTGGGAAACTTTCCTCAGAGGAACGTGTCTCAGTCTTTGCAGGTTTCTTTCACTATTTTGCTTCTACATTTGGAAAACTTTTCTTTCTTTCCAGTAACGCTGAGCGAGTGAACAAAACAAATGTGCAAACGAACGAGCCTGAAACGGAGGAGGACGCCGTTAAATTACACTTTATAGTCCGGCCGGCGGAGCAGTGCTAATGCTAATCCATCACAGCACAAACCTTGCCCATTCATTTTCCCACCGCTGTATGAATCTCCGTTCTCGCTCCGTGTTCTGCCGTGCCCCCCATCCCATCCCATCCCATCCCTTTCCATTCCTGTGCCACTGCAGTAGCCGGAGCTGCAGCGCCCCCTCCCCCAACAACCCCCCGGGCCTTACAGTTCCTGCCGTGCGGAGGAGCAGGGAGGCGGTTGTGCCCCGCTCCCGGGTCGCAGCGCTGCTAAAAGACGTGTCGCTAATCCATTTCGTGCCGTGAGGACCCCTCATAAAGTTAAAAACTCATATTAAAGCCCTGCAATGTGAAGAACTGCGCCCGAACAGCTGCTAGCGCGGCTGCTAATCGACCGTTATGTTTGAAAATGACATCCGTTCAACATTTTTTTACAAAACATCTGCTCTTTTACCGTTTCCGTCTTTCCAGGAGTTTTTTCTTTTCCTTCTCCCCTACCTCCATCCTATCCTCCCCGCAGTCACGCGGACTGCTGTCCCGTCCCGGTCCCGTGCCGTCCCGTTAACGTGAGCCTCCGCGGTGCGCGCTACGTCATCGCCCAACGTGCGCGCGCTCTCCCGTTACTCGCGCGCGGCTTCGTTCTTATCCAACCCACCCCCGCACCTCTTCCCTCTGCGCTGTCTGCTTTTGCCGTTACGTTCGCTGCTACAAAAAAGCGAGCCGCTATAGCGCGCGCGCCCTCTGCTCAGTAGCCGTCTCCTCGCGCGATGCGGCACCGCTGGCGAGCGCGCGCGGATGCTGAGCGAGAGTGCGTTGCTTGGCGACGGACTGAGCTGGCAGCCGTCGTCAAGCAAGCGACACCAGTGCTGGCCAATGCGCATGCGCGACTTGGCTCGGGCTCGGCGCCTCAGGCCTGGACTCGTGTGTGAATGAAACGCTCTGCTGGTGAAGGCCTGAGAGGCGGGTGTAGCTGCCCAAAAAGCTACGATCAGCTAAAACAGATATAGAATGATTCAGTAAAATTGTTTCGTATTCAGGAATAAACATACATTTGTATTTTTTTAAATTTTTGATCAGGAAAAATGTAATAAAACACTGTTAGATTATATACAAAAGGGGTAAAATCTTTAAACCACTAAACTGTGTAATGAAACAAAAATAAATAAATAAAAACTAAATAAATATTACTCAAAGTATGTTTGCATGGTTCTCTTTATTTTCTTGGGTACAAATTTCAATGTGATAAAAATACGCTTTTATAGGGGGGTATAGAATACAAATACTGAGAGTAAGCATTGCCTAGAACATCACATTGCCTCTGCTGGCTTCTTTCCATAGTGCACCCTGGTGCCAGTCCACACTCTGACCAGTCTGCAGCTGCACATACCCATATGCAGCAAGCTGTGGTGCTCTGTGATTTGACACCTTTCTATCAGAATCAGCAATCACTTTTTCAGCAATTTGTGCAGCTGACAGATTTCTCACAGGCAACAGTAAGCCTTGAGTGCCCATGACCCTGTCGCTGATTCACCAGTTGTCCTTTCTTCAATCACTTTTGGTAGACACTAGCCACTGCACACCTGGAACACTCCACAAGACCTGGAAGTGCACTGACCCAGTCTTCTGGCCATGACAGTCATTCTCTTAGATCCTTATGCTCACCAATTTGTCCTGCTTCCATCACATCTTCAAGAACTGACTGTTCACTTGCTGCCTGATATCCCACCCTGACAGGAGTCACTGTAACCAGGTCATCTTTGTGCCTAACCATGACAAACAGCAGGCTTGTTCTACACAGGCTCAAGGGTATAATTTAGTGAGATTTAACCACATGCTGAGAAAAACATGATGCGCAAAACTTTGTTAGTTTTATAGTTTATTCAAAGCAGCTTAAAATACATACAGTTTCTAAGAGAATGTTCCATAAGCTCTCTGAAAAGACACAGGGAAAGAGCAGGTTTGGAGACTACAGAGTGTTGTGTGATAAGACAGGGTGGGGGTGGGGGTGGGGGGTGGGGGGGCATGGGTGGGATGTGGTGCACTTGCTTTAATTATGCAGAAACAAAAGCCAAGACTCTTTCCAAGCATCGGTTTTCTCCCAGAGGCACCGTGGCACTACCTTACAAACATTCCCAAACTTTCTAGAAGATAATATTCCCTTTCTGTATCCATCATATCTACAACTGCACTCTCTGCACTCTTTCAACATTTTTTAACCATCTAATCACCTCCTTTGACCAACCTAATCAAATAACATTTTTGTCCATTATTTAAGTGTCTAATCATCAGCTTTAGCAGATAGAATTACCAACATCTGTAACTGACCCAGTTTTTTTTAAACCCGGGGCACCAAACTGCAGTCCTGGAGGACCGGTGTCCACCACAATTTGGAGATTTCCCTACTCAAACACACCTAGTTGAACTCACTTGTTAACTGTGTTGACACCAGACCCTCCAGGGCCTCCTTTGGGCACCCCTGCCCTAAACATTAAATGCGTAATGCATATAGCCTAAAGTACAGCTCTCAACAGCATTTTAACTGAAATGCTGCAGGTTTTAATAAAATGTCTTGTGCATAGGTCCTCATGAAGTCCAGCTGAAATATAAAAGTGTGATGTGTAAACATATACTGACTTAGGTCCAACTGTGGAATGTTATATGCAGTAACTTCTAAAAGTTGAAAGTTTCTTTTATACAAGATCTTTTTTTGTATTATTTTCATGTATTTTGGATACCCATCATAGTCCCAATCCACTTCCTCCCATATATCCTATGCTTACAAACCCTCTGTGTTTAATACTGCTGTGTGTTTGGGTTGGGGGCACATGCATGCTGATTCTGGAGTGTCTGCTGGCTGGTGATGCATCTAAAGCAGAAGACACTTGGAAGACTTTTTCTCTGGAGTGGGGGTGGTAAGTTTGACATCACGGCCTGTCGGTCCCTGTAAGGATGAGAAGAAACTTCATTCAAAACCTTCCCAAAATGACTTTGTGCTGTTTCCATTTTTTTCAAGGATCTGAATAAAATCAGGACATTGTTGACATGGAATGGAGTCTGGGTTTACAAGTGCGGTAAGCAGGAACGTCTTTATGTATACACAGCAAACTCACCGACTTCTTGCTCGATTTCAGCAAAATGTCTCGTGCCAAAGCAGCAAAGGACTGCAGAAAGAAAAGACAGTTGAACTGGGCCCAAAAACACCAGCACCTGAATCAGTGGCGGAACTAGAATATTATTGACCCTAGTGCAAATGAAACATCATAGTCAGTTATGTGTGTATGGTGGTTTTTTTTTTAGGACAGGTTAGAAAAGGTAAAACGATACTGAAGGGCAGCCTTCATAAGGCTACATGACCCCAACGGACCAGACACAAGTGTACAGGGATCGCAGCTGCCACCAATCTGTGTGAAATGACTGATTTGAAATTTTGGCCAAATTTCAGCTTAGTCATGTGTCATTTGTCATGGCATGGAACATGGTGTTCGGGGGGAATGGGGAGCGATTATTTTTTCTCAAAGAGCCATCAGATGAATTTTTAACAGGTCAGCCAATCTGGCTTGCCATTGCCTGGTTGAAGCTGAAGTAGAGCAATGAACCAGTTTCTTTAAACTCAGTGCCTTATTTCTCAATGCACCTGCACAAAATGACCAACACAGTGAAAGTGAAATCAGGATACGGCAACACAATGCATCATACAGACCAAAAATATGGTGGCACAAGCTTGTCGAGCATGTCTGCCAGTTCAATTTCCCCCTCCCCCTCCTTTGCAGTTTGGATATAGGGTCAGCTAAATACTTTAGTATGAACATATACTAATGATAGAAGGTAGTCCGAACATATGAAGTGTAGTTTATGGCTGGAAGCATCTTCACAGTATGGAAGATGTTCTACAGCCTAGCAGTGTCCATATACATACAAAAACTTCTTTTAGGTCTTTCCACAAAATATGCAGTATTTTCCTCTTGGGAACTAGCCAGACCAGTCTGGCTGCAGCAATTCTTCACGTACAGTATGAGCTCTCAGGTCGTGGCTTGACGGTTGGACAGTATAATAGGAGCAGACGGATTGTGAACTTTGGCTTCACATCACATACTTTAATGGTACAGTGTGAGCTGGAATTTAACAAAATTTCTAAAATCACAGAGTGTGTGCCCAGCATTAAGCCTGGCATCAATCATTGTAAGCAGCATGGATTTTTTTGGCTGAACATTTCTTTTAAGGCAAACCAAGCAATGTATAATAGCATGAACTGTGTGTAGATTCAAGTGTGTGTCTCATGCATCAGCATCATGCACTTTCTCACCTCTTCAACGTTGATGCTCGATTTTGCGCTGGTTTCGAAGAATCGAATCCCATGGTCCTTTGCGAGCTTTCATGAAAACAAGGGTTCGCATAAGTATAGGAAGTCAAAAGCTGACTGCCAGGCTACACAGCACCGTTTTCTTTTGCAATACTCACCTTCTCACCCACCTCCTTTGACACCTTCCTCTTGGCCTCTATGTCACACTTGTTGCCCAGCAACATTCTGCTCACTCCAGCTGATGCATTCTGGGGGGGAAAAATCGGGATCGAAAGACAAGTTTGGTTCCCTAAGATTTCAGTGGTGAGGCAGGTGCAAACAATCAGGCCTTGTTTGTTCACAACAATTTTCTGAGGCAACCTTGGGTGTTCCTCTGCCATCCTGATGAGAAGTGAAACCATTCTTACAACAATAAAGCTCAGTTGTGTTTTACAGACCTTACCCACAATCACACTGGCTCTAGACCATACATTAGGGCTACAGTAACAGAACATGTAGCCTGAATGTAGTCTGATAATAAATTTCAGATTATGGCTCTTCTTCTTGCCTAAATGGTCTTACCTCTTTGATACTCTTCATCCAGTTTTGGATGTTCTCAAAGGATTTCTCGTCAGTGATGTCATACACAAGGATGATGCCCTGAAATTAATATGAGGATGTGTGTACAGAAAAATGTCCCAAAAACAAATTTGTAGATGGTTATATGATATGATGTAAGAGATGACAATACTATTGAATATTAACCCCTTAAATACGCAGGCATCAAACTATACACCCAACGCACAGGAGCAGATGATGTACTCAGCTTAAAACTGATTATATTGCAAGAAATATGAAAACATAAAATTAGTTTACAATGGCAGAAGACGTCCTTAAAAATCCTTATTGCTTCTTGTTCACCTCAAAAAGCACACGCAATTATGAATAGCGTATATTAACTGTGTATTAGTTTGGGGTTACTATGAAGGCTCTAATACAATGGCTTCCAAACCCAGTCCTGGGGAGCCACTGCCCTGCACAGTTTCAGGTATTCTATGTCTCTGGGACACCTGAGCCTGCTTGATAATAAGCTGATAAGCTGGATCAGTTGGGGGGCAGGACTGGGAACCACTGGTCTAATAAACTAAAAATGAAAACATTAACATTGGGGCATGTGGGAGGTATACAGAATATTCTCAATGCATGGCAGCTTGATGTACATTCAGTGTAGTGAATGTCTACATCATGAACATAGAATATAAATTGTGTAGTCTTTTTTTAGGCCACTGACACAAGACTTCAAAGGGTTAAGTCCAGCACTTATGAAGTGCTTCAGATTTCAAAATATATTCAATCAGTCTAAAAATATAGCATTTTTATAGGCCATATCACCCAGCCATAACATTCACATAAAGCAGATATTCAGGCCATCCTTATTTTGCTGTTTTGATAAAAATGTATTGGACGGAGACAAATGACCCTGATGCCCATATGTAGAACTGAACAAAAACTTTTGGCACCCTATTCATGTTTTGTAATTGCATGTAAGCTAGCACATCTTTCAACAGATGTAATTTGTCTACCAGTTTTAGTGAACCGTTCATATATATGTGCTATGTCTAACATATTAGAAAGTATAAAACATAAAATGAACAAACCTTTTATGCCTTTTTTCCTGATATATTCAATTCACCACAGACACAGTAATTGTGCATTAAAATGTGCAAAAGTTAATTAGTCAAAAAAGTGCTAAGACAATCATGTTACATTACATTTTTTGCTCAATTCTGTATGTATGAATGTATAAGACTTTTAAAGATTTAGAGAATTAATGGTGAATGCTACCAAGTGTTTGTGTGTAAATGTGTTACCATAGCTCCTCTGTAGTAAGCGGTAGTGATGGTCTTAAACCTCTCCTGTCCTGCTGTGTCCCTACAGAGACATAGAAGGGTTAATAAAAACATTGTAAACACTGGGCTGTTCAGAAAGCATTGCATCATAAAGAGTCACTTGGCCTACGTTTTGGCTCCCTCAGCGATTAGGTGTGACAAATGGACTCTGTACTTCCGTGTGACTGGCCGACAGGATACAGCTGACTTTATAGAGTTGGCTCCAGGCCTACCCAAGTCCTCGCTGTCAAGTTACCCCTGTAGTCTTTTCTTGTTATGGAATGCTGATCACAATCTTTTCACAGTCCAGGCACAGTCCATGCAGAGTGAATCACAGTTCATCTATTCACCTGGTAAATGTGGCCCTGCATGCCAGAAGTGCAGGCCACCATGGCAGGAAGTATGTGCTGCTTTTTAAATATGCTATTCGCACTTTAAAGATTAGCATTTTCTAAACATTTCTGTGTACTACACAGTTTAAATTAATCTAGCCATTTAAACCCATCAGTCATAACATTAATGCCACCTGCCTAATACGAAGTTGGTCCCTCTCAAGCTGCTGAAACTGTGGTGCACTATGTGTTCTGAACCCTTTCTATCAGAGTGAGCATTCATTTTTAAACCACAGTAGGTCTGGTTAGTCTTCCTGTGGGCTCCCCAGATGCATCAGTGCACATTGGGTGCCCATAACCGAATTAAGCAGTTGTTCTTTCCTTGGTACTAAGTAGGTAGGTACTAACTACTAAATACTGGGGACCCCCCCTCCCCTAAGATTTTAGCCCCCAAATTTCCCAACCTCTCTTTATAACTAAACTTAATATGGTGCATTTGTAAAAGTGCCTTAAACTTTGATATGTACGTAAAAGAGCTCTTTTCTGATTTGCTGCTCTGTACTGTGCCTCATCTAAAAAGCACAACATAACTTCATTGTAAAGGAGCAGAGCCTAACTACTATAGAATAAAATGAGTTTTGTGACATCAACTAAATCCCAACTGGGCTGTTTTTGCAGCTTTATTTGCATATACGGACTGAGGAGTAAATGGTAGGTTTTGTGTTATTATGAACCACATCAACCTCTTTCATTACAAAAACAAATAGAAAGTTTTTACATGGCATAATATCTTACAAAAAGCTATATTCTTATTTTTCTATAATCTTCAAATCAGATGTAATGACATTTGCCCACCTCTATAACATCTAGTGATTTTTTTAAGGACACGTGTACCAGCTGGTGGTGAAAAAATATTTTAGCCAATAATACCATGTGTCACCCCCTACACCCCGTTGACTTTAAGGTCAGCATAAGGACACAGGGTACTAATCTCTGAACTACTACTCTGAAATGCACAGTGAAAAAAAATCACTTTACCAGACTTGCAGTTTGACTCTCTTCCCATCTACATCAATGGTCTTCACTTTGAAGTCAATACCTGTTTGGAAAGAGGGGGTGGGGGGTGGGGGGGTTATGGAGAGAGGTTATCAGTAAGGAAGGATGTGCCTTGGATTAAAACCCAAAGTACGGGCACTTTTGCAGTGCGAGACCTAAAGTAAGAAACAGGCTCCTGATTATGAGGACTTTAGATGCTCTCTTCCTGTGGGACGGGAAGCCAACAAGAAAACTCTAAAGAGGAGAGGAAAGGAGGGGTCTTTGAAGATTTTACTGAATGCACTGAATGCCAAGGAGGGCAGTCACCATCTGATGCAGGGGGAGAGAGATTACAAAAGAGATAAGTTGTGAATGTGTCTGTGTGTGTGTGGCATGTGTGTGTGTGTGTGTGTGTGTGGTGTGTGTGTGTGTTGAGGGGGGAGGTGGAGTTGGAGAAAGTAAAGGAGAAAAAATGAGAAGGGGGATTTTAATAGGCGAAGAGAAGCAGAGGAGAACCAAAACAAAAGCATTTGCAAGATGATTCGCAGCCTGGAATGAAACAACAGTGGACTAGTGCTGACATGAACAGTAAACCGGATAGGAGAGGAGCAGCATCCCTGGACTTGTTTTACCAGATAAGAACCTGGGAGCAGCCCAAAAAGAGCCTAAACAGCCATCAAGTGTCAACATAGACCATCACAATGTTTCATTTTTTGCATTAAAGATGCAAATGACATGTAACCTGTACAAACCAACACCATATTTTGGTCACAAGTCACATGTGTATACACACTGAGAGTAGTTATGCTGAAAAAACATCCCATTAGGGGCCAGTATGAAAGACTTTTGAACATCCAGTGTTAATTTATTCAGAATGTTGTCCATGTTATCCAAGTAGTTGCACAGTAAACAATGAAAACAACTGGAACATTATGATACAACATTTCTGCACCCATCTTACACATTCTCAGATGGCTGAGAAATCTTCTAGCCAGACATTCAAATATTGAACTGAATATAGACGTCCATGAGGGGTCTCAATCAGGGGTACAAATACTGAACACGCAGACCTACAGATAAGGTATAATCTGCACATATAGTCAGATGTCTTATGTTTGCTGAGAACTGACTTAAGATTTAACCAAAGTTCCAATTTAATCAAATGCTGAACTATAAGGTTATCGGTGTAACGGTTCAATAGGCTACAAAATAAAATAAGAATTTGATTCACAAATGAATTCCAGTGAAAAATGTAAACACCAATAACCATAGGATTCATACTCTAAGCCCAGGGCAAACAACTGGAAAAGCAGTTACAATACTCCTCTTCTATAAAAGTGTGAATAAAGTTTCAATAGTGTAAATGTGTGAGACAGTGTGTCCCAAATTTAACACTTAATTCTAACTAGACAAGGCAAGTTTGTTTCTATAGCACAACATCATACGCAGACATCATTCAATATGCTTTACACCGATGAAGTGTACATAAAAAGAAAAGTGAGCAATACAATTAGGAATAAATTAGGAATTAAATCAAATTGCAGGAATTAAAAAAATGTGCATGATATAAATTGATACAATTAAAGCCTCTGTTCAGCTGGAGGCTGTGGAAAAAATCTGATCTCCATTGGGCACTGGTTTCGCTGGGTAGCTGGTGTTTAAGTATGTAATGTATATTAAGTGTCAGACTTGAGTTTGCACAAATATTTGCAATGCACACTTAACCCTGATAGAATGTGGTGCTGATGGACACAATTGTCCCACAATGCTGTGTGAAGTGGAAGGGGAGGAGTTTTTCAGGCCCATTTTAAGTACATTTGTGACAATAAATGTCTCTGGTATAACATACGTTGGCATACCAACACTCCTGTCAGCAGGAGACGGTGTATTGTGTTAATATTTTGTTTATTCATTTGCCAAACACACACTACTAAGATTAGGGCTGCACAATGATATCGCAATCATATCCGTATGAGCAGATATTTGTGGGAAAACATAAAGTCAGCACGGGCAGATACGTACATGAAAAATATCGACATCATCCCACAAATCCCACATTGGTGCATCCCTGACCATTTGCTTCTTTATTGTTTTTTATCTGTATTGCCACTGCAGTGTCGACTAGGGATGCACAATGATATCGAAGTTCTAACAGTATCAGCAGATATCTGCTGAAAATAAATGATTTTGCCATCAGACATATGTTCAGATCTCACTGACCTTTCAAACCAATTGTGCCCTGGAAGAACAAAACGTTCAGGTGACACGGTCATGAAATTCTCTTTTTTAAGCTTATAGAAATTAATTTTTAAATGATATACAGGTTATATATTTTTCTAATCCCAGTCGATGTCGTCCCAATGTTTCCATTTTCTAAAACAATGTTGTGTCTGTATCTGCCATTTTAAAAAATATTAGATATACGCATTGTCCTACAGATTCCAAATCATCAGTGCATCCCTAATTAAGGTCAGCACTCAGTGTGCAACCTATACTGTTAGCGTATAGAACTGGGACATAGCGGGTGAGAGGCCCACGTATCAGCGCGCGTGTAAACACGTCATCAACGATATGGTCACATATCGTGATATGACGAACTGTAGCGGTATATCGTGGCCGATAAGACATGGCACAGTGCTGAATATCAACCAGCCCTGTGGGAGCCTTGTTTCCTACTCACCGATGGTGGATATATAGGTGGAATTAAAGTTGTCTTCTGCGAAGCGTATGATCAGACACGTTTTGCCCACTCCACTGTCTCCGATCAGCAGCAGCTTGAAGAGGAAGTCGTATTTCTTTGCCATGGTTCTGGTGTTTTTTGGAGAGCGCTCAGTGAAAGTCGAGGTGCAGTCCTGCTCGAGTTTCTCTTCTCCACTCCGCGGTCGCTCACTCACTCTCACTCCGCGCGCTCGCCGTCAGAACCTCGCACTCCCGACGCAGATCGCCCATCAACAGGATCATCAACAGTTGCTTTTCGTCCTCCACAAACTTTGGCACCGGTAAACTCCGAGTCGCCTCCACCTCCCCCTCTTCTGAGTGTCCGAGCTGGGGGGAAAGAAAGTAAACTGGAAGAGGAAAAAAAAGTTCTTAGCGCTTGTTCTGAGCAAACTCTGCGCTTTTTTTAGTTTTGCTCGGGATGCCTCGTCATTTCGCCGCTGGTTTTTCCTCACTTCTTTAACGAGGGAAGTGTTCGTCCACACGGCCACGGTTTTCTCCCCCAAAACTCCCCCCTCCAGAGTTCCCAAAGGCTTACGTAGAGAGGGAGAGGTTGAAAACGCCACTCCATTAGAGGGAGTGGAGCATTGCCACTGGGCACTAAAAGAATGCACCAGCAGGGGGCGACACTGACTGCACACTGTGTTGCCGTTTTAAAGGGACCAATATCAGCCATAACATTAACACCTCCTGCTTAATATTGAGTAGGGACCCTCATGGTGCTGAAACAGCTCTGACTGTGGTGCACTGTGTATTCTCACACAGTAGCTCTTCTGTGGGTTCAGACCAGACCAGTTAGCTCACACTCCCTACATGCATCCGTGAGCTTCGGGTGCCCATGACCTGGTTGCCCATTCTCAAGTTGTCCTTCCTTGGAACAGTTTTGGTATGTAACTAACGCATACCTGGAACACTCCACAAGACCTAGTAATGCTCTAAGCCAGTCATCTAGCCATCACCATATGGCCCTCAAAGCCTTACATTCAAGCTTCCAGCAAATCAACTTGAAGAATTGACTGTTCACTTGCTCACCTGACAGGTGCCACTGTAATGAAATAAGTAGATAGCCAATGTTGAAGGAAACCTTCAGGGTGATCTAGGCTTTCAGAGAAAGCCTGGTGGTTTCTGGGACTTGCAAAAAAAACCCACATGTCTTATTTAAAATTTTGGTCAGATCAGTTTAAATGCACCCAATGGAAAAATATCCAATGCATTTTTTTTCACTGCAGTATCTAGTTAAATATGTGTGGTGCTCAAGATGAAGGTTAACACAGAAAACCAAACTCAGGAACTTCCAGCTTCCCAAAACTTGTGTTCACATGATTAACTAAGAAAACAATATAGATGCCCACAGTAGGCTCACACTTTTGCACCTTCTTATCTTTACAAGGGGCACATAAACAAGTTAATGCAGCTGTCTGCCATGGCTAAGCAAAGTGTATGTTCAAATGAAGCTGGAGTGAGCTTTTTTTGTGTGAAAAACGTTTTCGTGAAAGTGACATTTGTCATTGTGATCACACTCAAGCACAACGAGCCACAACGAAATGTGACCTCTGCTTTTAACCCATCACACGTGCACAAGTGGAGCAGCGGCCAGCTACCAACAGAACCTGGGGAGCAGTGTAGCAGGACAGTACCTTGCTCATGGATACCTCAGTGGTACCTGGGCCAGGACTTGAACCTGTGACCTTCTGTTCACATGGGCAATGCCACTAGGCCACTACTACCCAATGCAGTTATTAAAGACGTCTTTTCAAAAACTGTAACACAGCAACTTTACTAATACACTGATCAGCATTAACATTATAAACACTGACAGGCAAAGTGAATGACAAATTTTCTAGTTACTTAATTACAATGAAAGTGAGGCGGGAAATAATAGGCAGCAAGTGAACAGTCAGTTCTTTAAGTTGATGAGCTGGAAGCAGAAAAAATGGGCAAGTGTAAGGATATGAACCGCTTTAACAAAGGTCTTTTTGTGATGGATAGACGACTGAGTCAGGGCATCTCCAAAACGGCAGATATTGTAGAGTGTTCCAGGTATGCAGTAGTGACTGGGTCATGGACACCCAAGGCTCACTGATGCATGTAGGGAGTGAAGACTAGCCCGTCTGGTCTGATCCCACAGTAGAGCTACTGTGGTTAAAAAAGTGAATGCTGTGTTTGATTAAGAATGCAGACATATCATGTATAATCTTAAACAGTAAGAGATAAGAGTAATTGAATAGCATTTTTAATATTACTGCCTTATCAGCCATGATTGACTATAGCTGTTCTGGGTAAATCAGGGCACTGATTTTCCTTGCAAAAAATTTCAAGTCAGAGCTTGTAGTTTCTCAGTGAGCTCTCCCACTGGTAAAGCCTTTAGATGCTATTCCTACAATTGTCGGAACAAGCATGCTCCATTTACCTGTGCTTAGTTACTTACGTTCTTACTCAACAGTTTAACACTCTGCAGTTTACCATACATAGTAATACTATACACACAATGTACAGTCATTGTTTACATCCAAAAAATTTTCAAGTATATATATAATATATATAATATACATATATATATTGATTGAGATTGGTGTTATATGAATCTACACCAGGCGGCAGGGTGGTGCAGTGGTTAGCACTGTCACCTCACAGTGAGGTCTTGGGTTCGATCCCCGGGTTGGCCTTTCTGTGTGGAGTTTGCAAGCTCCCCTTGTTTGCGTTCCAAAAGGGTTGCAGTAGGTTGATTGGATTGGAAAATTGCCCATAGGTGTGAATGTGTGTAGGAATGGTTGTCTGTCTGGCTGCGATGGGTTGGCCTCCTGTCAGCTGGGATTGGCTCCAGCTTCCCTGTGACCCGGAAACGGAAGAAGCGGTTGGAGATGGATAGATGAATCTACACCATTATATACGTAGTGGCAACATCAGAGAACAAATTGTCAGTTGTGGGTTAAGAAAGTGCATTGAAATTTTACCATTATTTGCCAGGGTTGCCATGATTTCCTGCATGGTGTGTGTTGTAATATGCTAGACATCTTGGGCAACAAAAGTGGCATATGCCTGATCATGTGCCCCCCATACATGGAGTAGACATTCATGCCCACACAGTAGAAGCAGCACAGTTGCATTTTGATTTCCAGTAGGTGGGACCAATTTCATGAAAGGAAATCATCACTCTAGGCTTTTTTGGAAGTTCTAGATATATTTATATGTAAATAACCTCTGTTTTCATTGGTTGCTCTGTATTGTCAGCGTTTTCTTATGGATAACAAGGTTTGGCACGGTGGCATGTAAAGCCATGGCTAAGGTGGGGGTGGCAGTGAGTGGTTTGGGGTGTGTTTTTTTTGCATGCATGCACAGGGGCTTAGTGAGTGATTTCGTTTCGCGAAAACGGGTAGGGGGGGCGCTGTTAAGCAGTTTCATTTTGTCATATGGACATGGGGAAACCACAGAGAAATGTTATCAATGGAAACACTGTGTCTCACATACTGTTTATATGGCTCTAATACTCTTAAAAACATCAGTATGAAACATGTTTTATTAAACAATTAATGTACAGTTTGCTGTTTAAAATTTTAATGCAAAGATAATTCTATTGTCCATGTAGAAAACAGAGAAGCTGAATACTAGTTGTTAGTAAAATATATTAGGTCCACTTTAGGATACCAATTAGCAGAGGTACACAAAGTTAAATTTAGTGGTTAATTCTGCATTGTTAAAAAACTGCAAAAATGGTGTTTCCCATTAAAAAAATTATTATATGTGGTTTAAAAAAATTAATTCTTTTTGTAAATTTAAATGTATAAATGTGCTAATTTCATTAAATTACATATATAAACAAATGTAGATTAATCATTTAATGTTCGTTTTAATATTTACATATCTGTAAAAAAAAAAAAAAAGGTAAAAAACTATGTAACACATTTTTATTTTTAAAATAAAAATTAAATTAATAATTTTTTGGTCATTTATAACGTATTTTGTAATTAAACATTTAGGATGCATGTTTTTTTATATATATATATTTGGGGGTTTAAATAAGCAGTTAGGCCGTGCACGGCCGTGTAATCAGATGTGTGTAGGAGAATAACTTTTGAAAAAAAGGCTTAATATAGCGCCGTTATAGTGGGAATAAAAGTCCCGTGTTTCCGGCCCCTGCTCGGCAGCCCCGCGTATTAGTGCCGCGCGTGTCCGCTTGCCTCTTTCTTTCCACGCTGCGGCTCCAACATGCCTGTAAGTCAGACTGAATCAGGGCGCCCACATGGGCCTCAGTAAACTATGTTTGGGCACCTTAGCTAAAGATATTTCGCGCGTCGCATTTGTACTTTATCGTATTCAAGTTCGTTGTGTGCGTGTACCGGTGAAATCCGTGTGAGTGTAAAAGTTAAGTGTTGAGACCGATCGCTGACAGACGGGGAGAGAAGATGGCTGCGAAGAGTCGGGGACAGTACAAACGTGCCGAGTATACGCGGAGGATAAATTTATTTCTGTGGTGTCAGTATTTTCCCGATAGATTGGCTGAGGCATGCTGCCTTTATTCCCGATTTCCGGTTTACTTTATGCCAGCTTTTTCGAATTTTCCGGGCATAATGAAAAGGTGCAGCGGTTACAGTTGGGCCACTGTTGAGGCGGCTGATTGTAACCGCTTCCTAGCGGAACGGTGAGTTCCAACAAGCCTCGTTATTTGTATTGTGCTCATTGTCCGAACGCACCTGAGGCAGGTTATCCCACACTCCTCCAGGATCCGATCAGCTGTGTTGGAACAGCTGATCGCACATGTCGCTGATCGTTTATTCCGTTCCACCCTAAGACAGGCCTTTTGTTTGTAGACGTGCTTGCTCTTTTTCCTCATGCCACAAAAGTGCTGGACGTGATCTAGAAGACGTGTTGGATAGTCTCCCTGAAGTGAAATTATGCGTTTTTTTTCTCCAGCTAGCAAAAGACTTGCTGCACCCCACTCCAGAGGAGGAGAAGAGGAGGCACAAGAAGAAACGCCTCGTGCAGAGCCCCAACTCCTATTTCATGGACGTCAAATGCCCAGGTAGGCAGTGCCTTGGACTTCACAGGGGTCAGGTCACTGTACTGTTGGCACTGCGCAGGGGTCAGGTCACTGTACTGTTGGCACTGCGCAGGGGTCAGGTCACTGTACTGTTGGCACTGCGCAGGGGTCAGG
>JBBPDA010167666.1:0-10521 GCA_037974385.1 Arnoldichthys spilopterus | reverse complement strand
TCTTACACACCAATCAGCCATAACATTAACTCTTACACACCAATCAGACATAACATTAACTCTTACACACCAATCAGCCATAACATTAACTCTTACACACCAATCAGACATAACATTAACTCTGAGTAACATTGACTCTCAAATTATTTCATTACTGTGGCACCTGTCAGGAGGGGTGGGACATATTAGACAGCAAGTGAACAGTCAGTTCTTGAAGTTGACGGCTGGAAGCAGGAGCGTAAGGATATGAGACACTTTGGCGAGGGCCTTATTGTGATGGCTTGTGTTCCAGGTGTGCAGTCGTTAGTGCTTACCAAAGGTGATCCAAGGAAGGACAACTGGTGAACTGGTGACAGGGTCCTTAACAAAGCAGTATGAGGGGGGTCCTACACAATATTAGGCAGGTGGTCATAATGTTATGGCTGATCGGTGTATTTAAATACTCTAGATTGTCCACTAGTTAAACAAAATGTTAAACTTTTTAATGATTATGTGCTCATTTTTAAAAAATAAAACATCTGATGTGTTAACTCGTGTACACCCATGCATTAAGTAAAGGGGGAGGGGCATCACTGCACGCGGCAAGGATGACTTAACATATGTGTGAAGGTTCCATTGATGCAGAGGCGTATATTGGGATTTTAGAAAGACATATGCTGCCATCAAGATGACGTCTTAAAGACGAGAATCAGAGTCTTATATCAAGCAAGAACAGGCGAAGATTCAACTTGCAGAACTACAACAGTTAGTCTCCTCAGTTCCCAAATGATTCAAAAGTGTAGTAATAACCAAAGGTGAACATGGTAAATACGCTTCCATCCCAAATGTTTTGAGTGTGTTGCAGGCATTAAATATGAATTTAAATTTGCGAAATACAAATAAGCCAGTCAATAAAAACATAGGGAATCTTTAAACATTTTTAAGCTAAATAAAAGCTCAAGAGAATTTTAAAAAATCACACATTTGTGTTTTAATTGCCTCAGATTTGTGCCTGAAACTGACACAAAAGGCTCAGTGCATCAGACCCTGAGCTTTACCATTCAGATCTTAACCAGTGAACCGTCTCCTCTGAAAATGGCTGTAATCGCTGTGTCCCATCATGTGTGTTTGGACTGAGATGTGATGGAGTGAAAGGGGGTCTATCATAGACGATACAATGCGTATTGCTGTCATTTGTGTTTATGACGCTTATGTTCTGTCGTGTTTTATTTTTCCTGCTTCTCTTTACACTGTGTGATCAGATCAGAATCGCATTCATCGCTAAAAGCACAACGTGCCCAGGACCTGGATGCAGTGGTTCAAGAGAATTTCAGGAGACTGGGTTGTTGGACTGTGAGGGATGTCCATGTTGATGGCTAAGGAGATCTGGCAGGGGCTCTCTCTGCTACACTGCTCCTCACCTCCTCAAGCCACCATTGCTTATAGTACTGATAGTGCCGACCACCATTCCTACTGTCTGCTTTTCTTCTAAACTGGACTAATCCATAGCCTGCTCGCTTCTGTCACCGCTTGGTCCTCCCACAGTCCAAACGCTGCAGTAGGTTGATTGGATGCTCTAAATTGCCCATAGGTGAGTGTGTGTGTGTGAATGGTTGTCTGTCTATGTGTTACCCTTTGATTGGTTGAACCTCCTGTCCTGGGTGAACCCCGCCTTAGACCCGTAGTCAGCTGGGATTGGCTCCAGCTTCCCCGCGACCAGAAATGGAAGAATCGATTTGGACAATGAATGAATGGCAGGAAGTGAAAAAGTATCAGATTGAATAGACAATAGGGGGCAACAGAGCTGATTTCAATATGTTGGATGCAGTCTTGCATGTGTGTGTGTGTGTGTGTGTGTGTGTGTGTTTCAGTGAGTAGTGAAACACCTAATCGCAGTGGTGTCACTGACTCAAATCGCTAAGCTCCATCATCACAATCACAGTCAGATCTCTGCTCTCTGACTTTGAACTGTATCATCACGGTCATCGCTCCGAATTTACTGCCAGTCACACTCATCTCTCACCACAGCACTTCGCTCAACCACAGATCAAATGCAGGAATTTGTGTTACTTTTGCCGTTTTGCTCTGCCTTCGATTTAGAAATAATATGGCCCTGTGAAAAAGTATTTGCCCCTCTGATTTCTCCAATTTCTGTCACACACAATCATGGGCAGTGGCGGCCTAGTGGTTAGAACATTGTGCTTGAGACCTTAAGGTCGCAGGTTCAAGTCCTGGCCCGGGCACTACTGAGGTACCGTCCCACTACACCGCTCCACGTCTTGGAAGTGGCTCTGGATAAAAACGTCAGCCAAAATGAATAAATGTCAAATGAAAATCTTCTAAAACACATTTTAAATTGCTCATTTACTGAGTGAAGTTTTCCAACACCAACTGGCCCTGTGTGGGGCATCTCTGAGGATCTGGGACTGCAGCGAACCACAGCAAGAGCCATTATCTCTAAAATTAGAAAACTTTAAGCAGCGGTGAAGCTGCTGGCCTGTCAAAATTACAACGACTTATCAGGGAAGTCACAAAGGAACCCAGACCAATGCTTAAGAAACTACATGAGTCAGATAAGGTCAATGTTCATTGCTCCACCAAGAGACCAGGCAGCTTCACTGAGAGAACACAGAGCTAACCAAGGGGAACATAAAGGAGTAGTGTTCTCTGAATGAATATACTGAAAGTGGAACTTTTATGGAAGATAGGGGTCCTGCTACATCTGGCTAACACAGTGTTCCTCAATAAGAATATCATACCATCTGTGAAACATGGTGGTGGTAGTGTCAGGGTGTGGGGATGCTCTGCTCCATTGGGGCCTGGGTGTCTTACCTTATTTGGAGGAACCGTGAATACTGACCTCTCCCATTAAATCCTACAGGAGAATGTCTGGTCATTGTTAGAACATGGCTGTGAGGATTTGATTACCTTCATACATGTGTTATCCATTTTAGTGAGGTCAGGTGGTGTGCTGGAGGAATACTTCGGGATCACAAACAGCACTCCAGCTCATCCCAGAGGTACTGGATGGAGCCCTATCATTCCAGCAAGCTCTACAACTTCATGCTAGGGGGCTTTATACCCCTCTAGCCTATGGACATGGTGACCTTAGAGTGAACAACAATGTGTGAACAACTGAACACCTGTGTTAGTAATGGGTGCACCATAAACTAGTTGAACAGTGTTTTGGTTCATTTAAACCAGTATTTCTTCAAACAGGCAAAATTACACCAATCAGCCATAACATTAACACCACTGACAAGTTAAGTTAGTAACATTGCCTCTTTAGTTATTTCATTGCAGTGGCACCTGTCATGGGGGTGGGATATATTAGGCAATAAGTGAACAGTCAGTTCTTGAAGTCGATGTGCTGGAAGCAGGGGCTTATTGTGATGTTCTAGACGACTGAATCAGGGCATCTCCAAGGTCTTGTGGAATGTTCTAGGTGTAGTTAGTACCTACAAGAAGTCAACCAAGGACAACTGGTAAATCAGCGACAGAGGGTCATGGGCACCCAAGGTTCACTTGTGAATGTTGGCAGTAAATGATGACTCTGATAGAAAGGGGTCAGAACACACAGTGCAGCACAGTCAGAGCTGTTCCAGCAGCAGGAGGGGAACACACTCAACATGAGGCAGGTGGTGTTAATGTTATGGCTGATTGATGTGTCTGCCTACTTAAATTAGAAATGAAAGTGTCCAAAAATACATCTTATATTGTTCTTCAAACCTCATAATGAGAAACATTAGATGTATTGATTGGATTTAAGATGATGTCTCTTGAGTTTCTGCAGTAGACGCCTAATCCACCCCTGACCACAGGCTTTAGCTGCAGATGATCTGAGATGCAGCAGACGTCTGGCTGGTTTTCTCAGTGATAGATCATGTGTAGTGGACAGGAGGTAAACACACTGCAACCCAATCCCGTCCCTCCGCTGGAGGAGTCTGGGTAGAAATCAATAGAGTCATTCTTCTTACATCCCTAGAGGGGCTAAACAAAAGGCCGAGAAAACCATCCAGTCATACTGAACTGACCCGTGGTGGACAAGAACATCACTGCTAAAGGAACACTTCAGCAGCAAATCAGATTACGCCACATGGAGTCGGTCAGTCAGGATAGGCTTACTTTGCTTTAGCCCTGGAGCTATGCAGGCAGGTCATGGAAGCCTATACTCCACTGATTAGCATGGTGTTAGCATGTCTAAACCATCACACACGTACTTCACTAACCTCTAATGGTCTTTCTTATGTGGTGTCTGACACAGGCACTAAAGGGTGTTAGCATAGCTAAAAGAGTAGCAGTGACATAGTGGCCTGAATTTGGACTGTTTTTACATTTTGTCCGCTAAGTCAAATGTATGAGTAAGGCATGTAATTCCCACAGTGCTAATGGGTGGAGTTAAATTTGTGAATTGAAATTTGAATTTAAAATATGAAATTGATTTGTGAAATCTTTACTTTGTAAATTGAAATTTTTTCAGTTTTTAATGAAATGTAACTTTCTGCAGAACTGTGGTTTCACATGTTTGGACACTGTCATCAACAACGTTGATGGGGATGGGGGAAACAACTCCATATTAATTCCCATGGTTTTGGCATGGGACAATCTTCATGATGGTCATGTGTCCACATATGCAAGACTGTGAGACTCATCTACAACATTCCTAACTTCTCTCATACCACACCTCTCCTTTGGAACCTGCCTTGGCTCCCTGTGGCCACTCGCATCAGGTTCAAAATATTGACACTTCAAAGCCTTCAAAGCCAAAAATAGAGCTGTGAATCCTCACCTATCAGCTATGACCAAGCGGCGCCTCCAACACTAAAACGAAGAGGAAGGCGCATCTAGACTCTTCAGTCCTGGTTCCCCAGTGGTGGAACCAACTTCCTCTTGCCATCAGAACTATCGAGTCCATCACTGTCTTCACACGATGACTCAAAACGCACCTCTTCAAGGAGGATCTAGGAAACTAACCAGCCTCGTATTTACTGTTTAATCTGTTTTCTGGGTTTACAGGTTAGACAGGGTTTGTGAAAGTGGCTGTTTGTCATTGTGAGCACACTCAAGCACCAACAACAACAACAACGAAATTTGACCTCTGCATTTAACCCATCACACGTGCACATGTGGAGCAGCTGGGAGCTATCAACAACGCCCGGGGAGCAGTGTAGCGTAGGGGTTCCTTGCTCAAGGGTAGCTCAGTAGTGCCCTAAACCTGAACCTGCGACCTTCAGGTCCCAAGGGCAATGTACTAACCACTAGACCACCACTGCCCATTGTTCTGGTGTATAACTTGATTGGGGCGTTGATGGGTTTAGCTTTACAGACAGAGGAACAGACATGTACGACAAAGCCCCGTTGTGCATCGCTCTGGATAAGAGCGTCTGCTATATGCTGTAAATGTAAATGTAAATATAATGGACATGAAGCCAAGAAGACTCATCAGGGAGAATGTGCTGGTGTGAGTCATGGTCAAATCCCCGAGAGTCAGCAGTGTGGAATATTCCAACACCAAACCCCACATCACCCTTTAATACCTCAGGGCCAACAGAATGACTGATATTTTTATGGTGCAAAAATGTCCGATCATATAACTTGGCTCCCTCGTCAGGGGCTCGGACGTCTGTAAAGCTGCTTTGTGACAGCTGTAAAAAAGTGCAACGGAAATAAAACTGACTTGACTCGACTCATTCCAATGATCGTCCAGTGCCGTTACACTTTCTGGAGTGAAACTAGCAAAAGTGGCCACTGAGAATAAACCTTTCTGAATGTGAATGTAGGTTTATCTGAGCTGAACGCGTTGCTCGCAACCCTGGTCATTTTTTTACACTCTGAAGTAACTGTCAACAATATTTTATAAAACTCTCAGCCTGCAACTAGTTGCACCAAAGTGTCACAGCGTTAAGCCTGCCTCAGGGTTTCACTGATGGTGCAGCTGCCTTTTCCACTCACATGAACCCAAGATCAGGGCTAAAGCGGATTTTCAGGGCAGAATTGCCTTTAACGTGGAGACTCAGTCCAGACTGGGCTTTGGTGTGGCTGCAGATCTTTCCCCAGAGGCTCCACCACTCTTCCCCTGCTTCATTTGCCACTGTAATTACATTGTACCACTAAGAAAAGTCAGATTTAGGTGTTAGGTGATGTAAATACCTTTGCTCTTGTGGGTATAGACACATCGATCAGCCATAACTTTAACACCACTGACAGGTGAAGTGAGTAACATTGACTATGTAGTTATTTCATTACAGTGGCACGTGTCAGGGGGGTGGGATATATTAGGCAGCAAGCGAACAGTCAGTTCCTGGAGTCAATGTGCTGGAAGCAGGAGCGTAAGGATCAGAGCCACTTTGACAAGTGACGTTCTAGACGACTGAGTTGGAGCGTTTTGTGGAGTGTTCCAGGTGCGCAGAACTCAGTACCTACCAAAGGTGATCCAAGAGAGGACAGCTGGGTCATGGGCGCACATTGCTCACTGATGCATGCGGGGAGTGAGGGCTAGCCCGTTTGGTCGGATCCCACAGAAGAGCGACTGTGGGTCAGGACACACAGCGCAGCACAGTCAGAGCTGTTTCAGCAGCAGGGGGGCCACGCTCTGTATTGCACAGGTGGTGTTAATGTTATGGCTGATCGGTGTAAAGCCGGCGTAAACGCAAGAAGATCCATAGACAGAATGTGAGAATGTGTGTGTTTTTGAATTCATCAGTTAAACATTTGACTCTCTGCAGGGGAGGGTGGATAGTGAGCGCACCGTGTGATGGATGCCCCCCTTTGATATGGAGCTGTACCATAAATGTGAGGAAAGTGCTTCCCAGAGACATGACGAAGGCCTTGCTGAATAAAGGGGGAACTGAGCCCGAGAGCTTTGAGCGTTTTGTTATCATAAAAACCTCACGCGTCCACTACAGGGGAGTTAATTAAGCGTGTGAAACTCATTAGCTTTTATCACTGGATCATCCCCTCGCACACAGATAAGGCAGAGGAGCGCAAACTGTGCGGCCAAAATAACGGAAACAAATGAGGCGTCACAAACTTTATGACCAGTTTAATTATTTACTGAGATCTTAATTGTACAGTCTGAAAATAACACACACACACACACATGCACACATATATGTCCTTATATAGAGAGTACACAGTAATATAGTATAGTATACATTATTATGGGCAGTGGAGGCCTAGTGGCTAGTAGCTTCTGTAAACAGAAGGGTGTTACAGTGGATATGCCGGACCTTTATATTACACTCAGACCTTTATATTTTCACTGTTTTACGTTTGATCAATGAATAAATTACCCAGAACATGCGCCAGAGCCAATGCAGTGCAGTTCAGAGGCAACTGAGAAACACACACTCGCTGTTTGTCCTGCAGCGCTGTACAACACATCTATCCTTCTGCACAGCTATTGCATGCGGTATACGCCAAAGCAAACGATTTAAATGAACAAACAAAGCACTTTCACAACAACGCCCCGCCGGCGTTCAACAGGGCGCCAACACTTCAGTGGGTTCTTCAGTGGTTCTAGGAGGAGGTTCTGATCGATCTGTGCTGTAAAGTTGTAATGAAACAGTACTCGTGTCATAAACACTGCAGATTTTTTCAGGTTAGGGTTCGACTGTCTGTATTCTCACTGCTGCTCTCAATCTGCTGCTCTGAAACAGTGGCTTATTGGCTCTGCAGTCACACAGGCTGGTTCTAGTGTTGTGCAGCCCCTACTTACCTACCAATGATCAAACAGCCGCTCACAGCTCGGCTTCTTAGAGCATCATGCACTGGACCCGCTCTCTCAAAAACCAAAGACAGGCATCAAGGCTCTTCGAGTTTGGCCCCTAAGTGGTGGAACGAACTTCCCCTAAACATCAGAACTGCAGAGAACCTCAGTGTCTTCAAACAGCGACTGATCCACCTCTTCAAAGAGCACTCAGGACAAGATCTTCACGTCTCAAACTAACCAACATATTTTTTTTCTGTGCGAGGAAGATCTTCAGCCCTGGGAGGATCTTGGTTCACTAGCCGCTCTTAACTGAAGTCTAGGTTTACTGGTGTGAGGGGCAGGTTCTCTCTGTAGCACCCGTCGCTCTGGATAAGACCATCTGCCGCATAACGTAAATGTTTATGTAGATGTTTCCTGATCTCATGTTTACCTTCTCTTTAGCTTCAGTGTTTGTTTTCTTAGCCTCATTAAACCCTCCACCGCTCACACATGCCCCTACTTCCTGCAAACAACCTCATTACACCTGTACATATACGCTGTGTCCATCAGCCTCAGCACTGGCCAAATGTTTCCTTCTCCGTCGGAGGGTCAAGAGAGCTGTGTGCTATAATTAGGCAGGCAGGTGTGTGTGTGTGTGTGTGTGCGTGTGTGTGTTAAGAATGCACAAGTCGCTCTGTGACATTTCAGCGTTTCCGGGCTGATTCCCTGTGCAGAATTTGGGCGGATTAGAGGCCTCAGCGTACTGCAGTTTAACAGCACAGCTGATCTCGCTCTCGCGTTCACCCAGAGGAGTCAACTTCACGACAATTCACATCAGAACTAAAGACTTTTCTGCTTTCCAATGTCTTCAATGATTTTCTGTTATTCAACTTACTGTTTATTATTAATATGCTTATTATTATTATTATTATTATTATTATTATTATTATTACATTCCCATCATCTGACCTTGCCATCATCTTTGGCAGCACCGTCATCTTTTCCACAATGTAAGCATGCAATTTGGAAAAACCTTTGAATGAGGATCTGTCATCTCCACAACATGGGGAAAACCCATCCCTTCCTCACCGCTTATGCTGTTTAGATACTCAGATACCCAAGACTGGACTACTGCAGCTCACTCCTGGATGGATCCTTCTGGGAGGCCACTAGACCTCTAAAAGAACCCAGCAGCACGTCTGGTCTTCAATCTACCAAAGTTCTCAGACACCGCTCCACTGCTGAGAACCCTTCTCCGGGTTCCTGTGGCTCCTGCATCAGATTTAACACCTTAATGCTGAAATGTCGCAGAGCAACTTGTGCATTCTTAACACACACACACACACACACATCAGTTCTGCAAGAACTGTGTATGAATTGATCCAGTGCATCACAGAATCTCTAAATTCACCTCTGCAGTTCTTTAAGGGTTGATTAAACTGAGCTCCTGAGGGGCGTAGCCCTATGGTTAGATCAGCAGTTAGTGCTGTCGCCTCCAAGTAAGAAGGTCCTGGGTTCGATCTCTGGGTCGTTTGAGTGTGAATGGTGTCCGTCTCTGTGTTGCCCTGTGATGGGTTGGCCTCTTGTCCTGGGTGAACTTTGCCTGTGCCCATAGTCAGCTGGGATTGGTTAATAAAACTGACGTTGCTTTACAGAATACACGTCCAAGACCTTAATGAGCAAGCCAAGGCAACTGAGATGAGGAAAACACCCCTAATTGCAGATTGAGGAACCATGACTTAGAAGGTTCTCCCATACCTCAGTTTATAGAGGAAGCATCAGCTGAAAGCCTATAGCTTGGAACAACATGTCTAGCATGTGTATATGATGCACACAGACATGGTCAGGCGAGCAGGAGGCCCCAGTGATGGATGATCTGGTTGAAAGTACAAAATTCTAGTGTACAGGTGAGCCCCGATGTTGTCGAATTCTCCCCGTGTTGGTGTGTGTTTCCTCCCACAGTCCAATGGCTGCAGTAGGTTGACTGGATGCTCTAAATTGCCCGTAGGTGTAAGTGTGTGAGTGTGATTGTTTTTCTGTCTGTGTGTTGCTCTGTGATGGGTTGAGCCTCCTGTCCTGGGTGAACCCCACTTTGGGCCCGTAGTCAGCTGGGATTGGCTCCAGATTCTCCACGACCTGAAACAGAAGAAACGATTTGAAAAATGAATATTTATTAGGACGACAGAGTCGCCGAGACATCTGCAGAGACTCCTACATCTGCATTCGCGTCAAAGAACCCCAAAAATATCGGATTGTGGACAAAAATCATGATACAGTATAGCATCACTGTGTCTGTGGCAACTGCCGCCCCTAGTGATGATACGTTACACCAGTAATGTTCCATCTCTGCTTATCTGTTTTTTACAGGCTCTTTCTGCACCAACGGGACTTTTGAAGTGTCGTTCGAGACCCAGAGAAAGGACATCAAGATTCCAGAGGTGTCTTTTGAAGATTTCCTCCCAGGATCTGGGTCTGATTTTCTGTGGATTGTCAGGTTTTTGGGCTTTGCAGGAAGTAGAAGTAGAACACAGAAACAAGCAGAAACAAACCAAGAACTTGGTGAGGAAACAGCGACAGACACCAGACAAACAACATGAGCAAACACAGGGCAAGATGGCCACCTGGGAGTGCTAGGAGCACAGAAACCAGACACAGCTGACAATACTAAAAGCAGGGCGGAGCTAAGGCAAGACACAGGAAGCACATGCCAATCAAAACAATAACAATGACATGTGACTAAACAAAACAATAACATATCGTTGTGAAGGTTAGTATTCGTCATTGTGAACACACTCAAGCACCACAACGAAACGTGACCTCTGCATTTAACCCATCACACGTGCACACGTGGA
>JBBPDA010167630.1:0-17725 GCA_037974385.1 Arnoldichthys spilopterus | reverse complement strand
TATATAAACTATTTTGTAAAATGAATCAAAAACAGAACTTTTATTTAACTGACTGACATACAAAGATGTTTAATGGTTTGGCTGACCAACTTAACTGATTTTGAATTTGATGCCTGCCACATTCAACATTCCAGAATAAGCAAATTAACTGGTAAAATGGGCCAACACCTGCCATGGTATAGGATAAATCAGTGCCCATTATTGTGTAGTAGTATTGTGTAACTTGCATATGTGTGAAAGTACCACTGATGTAGAGGCTTATATTGGGACATTAGAGATACATATGCTGTTATCAAGGCAACATCTCATGTTTGAAAGATTATTTCAGCAAGACAATGCCAGGCCCCATTCTGCACGAGCTAACATAGCATGGTTTCATAAATACAGAGTGTGTGTGCTGACTGACCTGCCAGTCCAGGCCTGTCTCCTATTGAAAATGTATGGTGCTTCATGAAAAGCAGAATCAGGCAATGGCGAGGACAGCCTGTTGAGCAAAGCACAACACTTTCCTACATATAAGTTGGTCAATGAAAAAACTGGAAATATTTTATTTTGTGTTAGCATTTTCTTGCCATTTAAATAAAGCTCTAAAATAATTAACAATGAAGAAATGGGCAGTGCCAGAGGTGCAGTCACTGTTGCCAAAGATTGCTTACAGTTAATAAACAATTGTTTAACCTAGCTCCAGGTAGGTACACACTGTACACATTTACTGATTAAAGAAAGGCAGGGTTTTACTGAATAAAATGAAATCAATGCTGGAATACATTCAGCCACAAATGTTCAAAAATGTAATAATAAAAAAAACTTACACGGTGTATATATATATATATTGCATAAACATTGTGAAAGGCCTTCATTAAAAAACATATTCTAAACCACAGTATGACATGAGATTTCTGATTAATGAAAACAAAAATCGGTTAAGTTTACTTGTTTAAGTCCGTGGCTTGTTGTATATAAGAAAATCAGTTATGTCGTGCCATATGTTGCTATCGTGGTAGAGGTAGGTCATGGAAGACTGAAGCGAAGGTTGCAGGGTGTGGGGATAGTACTCAAACAGCCAGAGGACTATACCCCATACTAGGGTGGCAAAGAGTGGGAATGGGTCTCGCTTAGGCTGGGGGATGTAGCCTTTCTCTACAGCCAGCCGAGACAAGGCAAACAGAATTCTAGACAACAAATACATGTTTATCTGTGGAAGAGAAAACAAGGTAGCATTTAGGTCAAATATACATACAACAGATGATAGACATTATAGCCTTTTTCATCAATGATGCATGGAAACAACTGCAGATTTAAGTAACTGGAAAAATATATGAACCACTCAGTGTCTGATTAACAAAAGTCATTTGACATTAAGCAGTGTACTGAGTATGAATAATCAACTTCTGCTAAAACGAATCCACAAAATACACCAATCTGCCATAAAATTAACTCCACCTGCTGAATATTTTGGAGGTCCCACTCATACTGCCAAAACAGCTCTGACTGTGGTGCACTGTGTGTTCTGACCCCATTTTTTATCACAGCAAGCATGCACTTTTTGTGCAACGGGAGCTCCTAGCCAGGCAAGCCTTCACTCCCTACATATATTAATGAGCTTTGGGTGCCCATGACACTGTTGGTGATTTACCAGTTGTCCTTTCTCTAATCACGTTTGGTAGTTAATAACTACAGCATCCTCACGCTCACCCATTTTTCTTGATTCCAGCACATTAAACTTCAAGAACTGACTGTTCACTTGCAGCTTAATATACACACATATATGCACATATATACAATGATGTACCCAAAACTACCTTCACCTAAATAGATTTTACAAGAGACATACCCGAATTCATGCAGGCATAAACCAATAAAAGGCTTACAGACACTGGTTGTCATCAGTTAAACATTTGCCCAGCCACAGAACACTGCAAGTTTTCTAGTTAAGTCTAATCCTCAAGTATTTGTCAATTACACTTAATCTCTCAACTGAAGGTCTAAAACAAATGAACAAAAAAGTGCTTTATTCACCTGACTGTTAATATTGTTATTGTCACCGAATACAAGCCAACCTCCAAGACAAGCAGCCAGGAATGCATGAGATTGAAGACTTTTGCCCTGAATATGCTGCTGAAGTGTCTGCAGTCCTTTATAGGTGAACACAAAGAGGGCGAGGTTCCTTGAGTGTGTATATGTAGCCTGGGCTATTGCTTTCAACTTAGATTTCAGGCTGAAAGCAAAAGGGAGAGAGAGTAAATATAAGAAACTGGGTAGCCACTATGAAAGAGAACAGTAAGGGCAGAGTGACATAACCTTTTGTACTGCAGCTGACTTTACCTGCCACTTCTAAAAAGAAACGTCATCACTAGGGCATGTGGGGCACGGATCTTGGCACCATATCTACCAAAAAAAAAGACAACCAAGTTTTATACAGAAAAAAAGGAGAATCACAAATTACATTATTCCAATAATGGGTCTGTTAATTTATTCAGTTTAGAACAACTGACTAAGAACATGGATCCTATGTGAATCTATATACATACACACACACACACACACACACACACACACACACACACACACACACACATTATATATATATATATATATATATATATATATACACACACACAAATGGAGTTCCATATGCTCACTGTTGCCATATTTATTGCACATTGTGAGACTCTACATTCAGTGTGAATGGAGAGTTGTTGATCACAGCGCTGGGAATTACAGCTGAAAATGTGGCCACCAAATTTCTTTCCTTAGTGCAGTTTGTTTTGCTAGATGTGCCTCATAAAAACTACTGGTTTTCTGAGGCAAAGACATGTAGTTCAAAGGTGTGTGTAATCACCCATACAGTGGACAGGTAAAAGCCAGATAAATATGTATTTATTGACTAATTGTATTCAGATTTTGCATGGGCAAAGATTGTTATCCACATGTGTATTGGTGACAGCCACTAAAGCGTTAATGCCATTCAGAATTAAAGGTTAGAGCACTGTCACAGTTACGTGACCTGTGCCCTACTACCCCTTGTTAGCTTAATTGTCTAGCAGGCTAGAACTGTGTAATCGTTCTCAGCTACACGTGTAAGGGTCGTCCAGCAAACAAGCCAAAGATGAATCGAATGAAAAACACGAGTCAGGCTGTGAATGCGAAACTTTTTACATGTAGAAAAGTTTGACTACACAAGCTGTCCTACTAATGCAAAAATAATCTGCAGCAGAATCATCACAAAATTGAACTACAAATAAATGACACTCACACTGCCCCATTCCTGAATCCTTTTAGGATGGCAAGGGCCGCTTTGTGTTTGTGCTGCTGAAGAAAGTTATTGATTGTATAGAGCAGAGTTTCCGCAAGACCCGAACCTGCCATCTCGGTGTACGAGGGATCATTAATCCTGTGGCACGAACGTACGTACAGTGTTTCGGTTTAAGGTCGGCAAGAAACTGTGGCTGGTAAAATCGTTCCGCTTTACGTGTCCGCTGGAGAGGAAGCACAGGTCGTGTTGTAAATCTTCTTCAGTCACTGACCCATTACAAAGCTACCGAAAAAAAGCTAATCGCTTTTTATATCAAACTAGCGTATACTGAATAAGGTCTGTATTCTGCCTAATCATTCTTTACTTACGCCAGACCCACCTTTCTTTTACAAATTTTTGTTGCTGTATTATTGTTTGATTATAGACAACAATCGGTGCTCCATGTAGCGTCCAGTAACTCCAAATGCTTGCATTTGTGGTTAGATGACATAACAGGCTTTCTTATGGCATATATTTTCAATAGTTATGTCAATTGTTATGGAATTTTGATTGATTGATTGATTGATTGATTATTTGAGTGATGGATTGATTGAGACTTAATATTCCTTACCATGCCCGAGGGGAAAGTTCACATGTGCCTTCTTCCTGGCAGGCCTTTTGCAGCTCTGATTTTTAAAAACCTACTAACAATGGATATTGATATTTCTCACACATTTAGCTCCTTTTTTATAATCATTATCAGGTTTATGAAGCCCAGCACACTTTTGTCATATTTATTTTGTCTAATCTTGTCCATGCTAATGAATAACTAGGGGAATCTGGAGTCTGTACCAGCTCATCTTTACACGTTTACAAGTTACTTTAATATCAGCAGCAGCTGGGTACACATAAATAATGAGGTGAGAAAACATTTCTTCCCAGACTATGGTGCAACACATATAATGGAGGTTCATGTAAAATGTACTTTTTTAAAAGTAATTTAGATCCATGTTTTTGCTCCATTCATCATGAAATTTTGACACAATGTAAATGTCAGCAGTTGTTTTCAAATTCTGTAAAACTGTAAAAAAATGACAAAAATGGAAATGCAAGATTTTGGTCTGACAGCCACAATGTAGCACATACAACAAAGTGCAGAAAGCAATGTGCAACAGAACCAATAAAATACAAACAACTTAATGTGACTTGTTAATTTAAACTGGGAACAGAATGTAAGTCTTACTGGAGAGACTAACATATTATGAAGCTGACTTTACATTCTAGCACCTATGTGGCACAGCAAATTGGCCTTTTTGCTAGCAAGCTGTGTAATGTCAAGCATTGTGCTGTTTTTTGTTCCTGGCTTTGTAGGCTAATAATGAGTAAACACTTAATGCATGTGGGTCTGTGTATGGAGAACACAAAAACTAATTATCAACCAGTATTCACTACATAGTTTAACTAGTCACATTTTTTGGAACACGTACAGTAGACACATGGACCACAGGATGTCAAGATCAAAGTAGGACACTGAATTTACTTTCATATTTATCCATTCAATTCACTTCAGTTTTATTCACAGCACTTTGAGTGGAATACAAGCTCCATTTCTGGAAAAATTGGAATTTTTCAGAAAATGGTTTAAGAGAGACATATTTTTTCATCAGTGCAGCATTCTTTTTCCCAGGAAGTCCATGGTTATTTTAGCAAGACAATGCCAGGCCTCATTCTACCCACAGTACAACAGCATGTCTTTGTAAACAGAGTGCTTGACTAGCTTGCCAGCAGTCCAGATCTATCTCCTACTTAAAATGTATTGTGCTTTATAAGAAGCAGGATTTGGAAATGGCCACCACAGACATCAGAAGTATTGTACCAAGCAAGAATGGGCAAAAAATTCCACTTGCAGAACTGCAACAGTTCTCCTCAGTTCCCAAATGATTAAACAGTGTAATTAAAAGGAAAGATGATGCAACACAATGATAAACACACTTCTGTCCCAATGTTTTTAAGTATTGCCGTTTCTAATTCTAAATTTGTTTATATTTACAAAATTTAATTTAACCAGTAACAACTTTGGAAATCTTTTGTTTACATTTATAAGTTCAAGTGAGTTAACACTCACACATTCTTGTTTTTATTGCATTTTATTTTAAAAAATCCCAACTTTTCTGGTAATGGGCTTTGTAGATTTATAATGGTATAGAAACAGGATTAAAACAGGAATGCTTGCATCATGCACAGAAAAGTTAACTGATCTAAATGTCTGCAAACAAATCAGCTTTTCATTATTTTTTCATTATTTATAGACAGTAATTATAATAAGAACCAATTTCACCAAAGATATGTAAGTATGAGAAGGATATTTACCAGAAGCTACTGTATAAAATTGATTTTTGGAGTGTAATTGCAGGGAACTCCCAAGGACTTATGGTCAACATGGACATGAGGTCTTGACCATGGTTAATTACCAAGGCTGTATATCAATAAAGTCATTATAGTCTGGAAGCTCTTTAAAGTCTTTAGCTCTTCTGCTGTTGAGAATGTTTATGGGATTTGCTGAATGGAAAAGGGAAATAGTCTATAATCACATATACAGTGTTCAGAATTAAAAGACCAGTCCTCGAGCATTATCGGATGATTTCACCTTCCAGTTTGAGCAATTTATGTTTGCTCAGTACAGATAAAAAGCATTTAATCTTAAGACGTCCTCTAAAGCCTGATTTTGCTCTGGCAAAGCAAGTAAAGCCATGATAAGACTAGTAATTAGAACTAGGGGGAAAATCAATGTTATGGGTGGATAGAAAAAATGTAGGAAGGGAGTGCATCTCTATATCTATGCGTCTATATAGTTCTTTAACCTTAAAGGCTTTAAATGTATTAAGCATCATGTATTTGTGTCAGTCACACTGAAATGCTGACATACCGAAAACAGCTAAATGTTATGCTGAAAATTATATAGCGTTAGAGTGACAATGCAGGCCCACAGACAATACTGACCTGCAGTAACCTTTTAAACCACCAGGAGTCTCTCACTGACTTAAAGATTGCTTCAAAATAGTGCTGTTGCAATGCTAAAATTTCCTGTGGGATTATAAGGTTTTTTTATATTCATATTCATATTTCACAAAAAATTACTAACAATGGACTAACAAGCTGACATTTCATTTTCAGTATAAAGCTGTTTGATTTTTACTGACCTGTAAGGAAGTTCTGTCAGAGTTCAGCAGTTTGGAGAACGCAGGAATTTTCTTAAAGATACATATATACAAATTATTCTGCATGAGTAGAAAAGCTGGGTATCCAAGTCACACTTATACACATGCTATATTAATGATTAGAAAATCTGCCTTTTCATTTTCTTTAGTTAAAGACGTTTAGGGTAAAAAGTTCATATGTAAAACCTACCACAACAAGACAAAATAAATAAACTTATATGGATTACCATCTTTGAAAGTAACACCATATTGTCTAAGCTGTGTTAGTCACTAATTCTACAAAGTGAGAAAGCCCACTGAGACCTCAATCATAATTTAAAATACTGTTGTCCTTAAAATAATTGTAAATTTTTGATAAAATAGCAAATTAGATGATCCTAAATCAGTTAAGCATTGTTTGCAAGACTAGAACAAAGTTCCAATATTAAACAAAAATAATAATTGTAGAATACAATAAAACAAAGAAATACCAGTTTTAGTAAGCTGGCAGTAAAAGTAATTGAAATGACCATTTACTTCTTAAAAGACCTTTACAGAAAATTTGATTTTAAGAGAAACATTTTTGAGGGGGGAACTGAAACACTTTGTGCAGCTTGGGCAATGTTGGACCCCTCAACAGTGGTAGAGATAGTTTTGTGAATACAGCCTGTGCCTACATACAAAACAGAAAATATTTCTTCCTACTTAAATGGCATGTAATGCATGGGGGTATAAGGAACATTTAAACAAAAAATGGTGAGAGATTCCTTCATGACCAAGGAGGATTTATTTAGTTCATCATGATCACAGTTTTCTGAACATAGATACTAACTAGTCTTACTCTGAATAACATTCCCAGAAGGCATTCTCCATTGGAACCTTTTAGACTAGGATATGGGTTCCACTGGCTTAATTTGTTTTCCCACTGGATTAAAAACTTTCATCAAATGGTGAAAACCAGTTGTTTTTAAACATTACTTTGCAGTACACCAGTGAAGCACTATGTTCTGAGGGCCTGGTGCCTAATATATAGAATGTCATTAATGCTTGCATGTCATTAATGTAAACTGAGTGCAGCTTGATTTATAATACATAATCATTTCAAGACAAAACTAGAACATTTATGTTGTTTTACATGTAAGTTATACATGTGGAATTCACAACAAATTTAAAAAAGTGAAACAAAGCATTTTTGAGCAATGTCATAAAATATCAACTCTTGTTTCCTTACCGAGTTTGAGAGAATTGTAAGTGAAGTTTTTAAAGCTTTAAAAAACCTCCACATAATATAATACTCTTAACAATTTTAAAGTTCTTCTTAGAAGGAGTTACTTGTTTATAAACATGTTTTTCTAAGGAACTATCCATCCAAGTTTTCTTTTCAATTTTATTAGTCTAGGTGCAGGCACAAGATATATTTAGGCATCACAAGTGAGACCAGTTTTATATTCACCCAATGAACTTAACCATTTAGTTAAACCTTCAGGGAAGTTTAGCTGTGTACATAGTAGAGCTTAAAACTAAGATGACACAGGGTCAAAATCACAAATCACAGATTAAAGAGCATTCACTGCAATTAGGCAAAAGTGAGTTGGCTTGCACAAATCAAGTAATGGACACAGAATGGACAAGAAAATAGCTGCTTGACTGAAAATGTCCATATCAACAGTAAGAACAATCATCAAGAAGTTTAAGAAATTCAAAACTAACATGAACCAAACTGGGAGAGGACACAAGGCTATCTTGTCACCAGCCACAGTAAGGAATATTGTCAGACAAGTAAAAATAAATAAATAAATAAATAGAATTTAAAAATGGACCACAGTTTCAGAATGTTTGGTAGCATCTTCAGGACACCATGTCTCCAAATCCACCATAAGAATTCACATCTATGCCAACAAACCTTTTGAGAAGCTCTTCTTATCTTCTTATTATTAGCTTGTAGTAATGACATTTTGATGTGTGGCTTTTTCATTGCATAATAGTGTTTCAGGTTGCATTTCATGATACAGTGGTACAGTTATCACAGTAGCATGATAGTTTCTCATGATATCTAAGATCTTGAAGGTAACTCACATTTAGTTGTAGTTTCCTTCTTTTTCCTAAGTTGACTGACATTTCCTGAATCTTTTCACAATAATAAGTACTGTAAACTGTGAAAGATTGAATTGTTTTGAAATCTTGCATTAAGAAATATTCTTTTTGAAATGCTTGACAATTCTGGCACATTGCAACCTCATCTTTGCTTTCATACCCAATCATGATTGGTTGAGTGGCACGTTAAAATTACACTGCTTTACTTTGGTGAAGCTCAGATTTAGCTGGTTACTAATGCAAGCTCCTGTGTAGTAAACAAGATATTTATGTCTCCTCATTTAGGTGGAATATCCCTGCTCATAACAATAAATCTTGCACATTTGCATCATTTACAATCATTTTGACATGTCTTTAATGGTACAAATGTGTAAGAATTTTGTTTAGGAGCAGTTATCCACATGCCTCATGTGACAGTAATATGTGCTGAGACCTTAAATTGGCTAAGAGTGGTAAGATGTTCTTTTGGTGCTCATATTGGTGCTTGGCATAGTGCTCTGTCTTGCTTGGTGTAGTTGGGGAAAGTACTGTAAACAAGCACTCACAATGTTTTTTCTGTGATATGATCTCACAAAATGTGTCCTTGACTGCTTCATATTTACAGTGCTAGCAAACTCCCAGCACTTAAACCCACTGGGCAGTAGGCTCCCCAGGACGTTACAGTAAATAACACTTTTATCAAAACAGAACTGATGCATTATGTCTTAGCATGAGCCACTGTAGTGTGTATAGAGTGCAGTTATGACTAGGGCTCCCCACCAGCTGAGGCCTAAACTGTACGTTGTAGCTTGGGTACTTTGTGAGCACCTGTTAGTCAAGAAAAGAAATTTAGTTGACCAACTTTAAAGCAAAAATGTAATTTCATTTGCTTTGAGAAATAAATCAGTGAGCTGTACACATTGCTAGTAGAGTAGTAGAGATCTAAAGTAATTCTAGATTTACTTTATCATTATGCTTTATCTTCTCAAACAGGTGTGCTATTGTATCAATGTTTTTAAGAAGACATGTTGAGGAACAGGATGCACATAAAACATTATTGCACTATGTAACCACAATGGATTCGGCTCCCCTTGCAGCCTGTGCTTTTCTGGATGGGCTATCCACAAGATCTTCAAGTGTATCTTTGCTGGAGTGTATCTGAATGTGTAACACTTTAGTCAAAATATCATTTTTTAAAGCCAGATACTGATGTTGGATGGCCTGGCTCACTATCATCAATACAGTTAATTCATGAGATGTTCAGTTTAAGTTAAGTCAGGGTACTGTCCCGCCAAAAAATTGTAAAACCATGTCATTATGGACCTCACTCTGTGCACAGGAGCACAGCCTATTTTTTCTACAATGCTAAAAGTCTAAATGTCTTTGCATAACTAACTACCATTCCCTGGAACTAAGGGACCTAGCCCAAGATTTAAAATACAGCCATGACAATTCTTCTTCTTCTAACAAACTTTAATTTTGGCACTATACATCCCATTAGGTAGTGTACTCATGGTATTTGCCAAACCAGATTAAACCGTCTGACAAATAGTAAAGTGTAATTTATTACTCCTCCAGAGGATAATTGTCCAGTAGTAGCAGCTTTACACCACTCTAACACTTTGCCTTGTGCATAGTGTTCTAAGGCATTTGTGCAACTGCTCAAACATAAAGCAGACACAAAGTTAAAATTAAACTGCCTTGAACCTTGAGCTAACTGAACTTCTAATAACAAGTTAACATAATCAATTTTTTACATTCTGTTAACTCACAAATGGCATCACAAACACTTACTTTTAAGTTACAGCCTTTTTTTATTCTGTTCAGTAAGTAATGCAAGTGATTTTAGCATGCTACTGACCAGATTTACTAAACGTCTGCAGTACCACAAATACATTTTGCACACACAAAGGACATTATGCAAATTAACTCATTAAATAATTTACTGAAGCCACAATAATTCTGAAAATGACAGTTGTATGAAGAGCAAATGAAAATAAAGGGAAAATACCATTAAAGAACTTTGCTCATTCAGATTTGTTTATGTTACAACAGTTTCTAAAAGAACACAACTTTAAAAAAAAATTCAATATAATAAAATAATTGCAGAAGAATGTATAGAATGATTCTAAAATATTCCTTTGCAGTGTCATAGAATACAAATAATTATAAAAAACATTCATGCTGTAACATAAATAAACAAATAATAATAATAATAATAATAATAATAATAAATAAGAATAATTTGTATTTTAATCTATTATTCATGTGTACATATTTTTCAGGCCATATAGTGAACCTCTTTTTTTCTGAATGAATTTTAAAATTACATATTGGTCTAACATTTTGAACCTTATATAATACCTTTTGTCAGAGGCATCATGCAGTGTATTATCATGTATTGCTTACAATATTGATGTAAACATGAAACAATTTTGGCTTTCTATACTGTAGCAAACCACTCTGACAGAGTATGAAAAATCATATTTTAAATTGAGTTCAATTACATTACATTAAATGCTTACATGTTTTTTGCATGGTTAAGTGGCCATAATCTGCTGTATTTGGTTCTTTCAAAAATGTTTTAAATGACATAGATGACATGTATAGAGAAAAATAGTCTGAACTGTCCTTTAAGCTGCAGCAGCACAAGAAAGGCAGCCTCTCTGAAATGCTTTTGGCAACCACTGAGCTTCTCTGAACATTTAAAGATTATACTGATTATTTCACCCTCAGACCCTAGCTCAGTAAATTAAAAAGTTTTGCCAAAGAGCAAATTACTCAGATAGAAGAGGAAACAAAAACTTAGGCTGCCTGTTGGGCTTAGCACCAATAAAGAGCTGAACAGATTACAGACTCGAGTGCTCACAGGGTAATTTACACATCACTGGTATAAAACCTTTCCATGCACTTAAAGTTTTTGGCCACACAGCTGAGAATCATTTAGAATCATAGGGCAATTGTATAGGCCAGAAAATCTTCTAAATATTAAGTAGGCCTGTTACTGTACCTTCAAAGATAATCATATCAGATGAGATACAGTGTGTTTATAAAAGCCACATGAACCCTCACATAATTTGTGTTGAATGTGGAAAAGGCGCTCTTCACAGTTAGCTAAGATATGTCATGCTTTTGTGTCTCTTAATGACCGTAAACAAAATGATATGTAAATTTCAGAAATAAAGATGCTAACGTGAAACTGAAACTGGATTCCACTCTGGATTCTTTAACATCTCTTGATTTGGAAGGGTTTTTTTCTGCTGTAATCAAATTCTGGCACCAATCAAGGCAAAATTCTCTATTAGGGTAAAATTAGTGTAAAAAGTAAAAGAAGTAATATATCACAAACCTTTTTTATTCAAAAAGTACTATGCTCTTTGAAGGTTGTTTGGAGTAACAGAGTGGGTTCAGCTGAGTGTATAAAAATATCCATTGAAAAAAGTAAAATGGATTCTTCTAAAAGACCCTTTTTTACCCTTAAGTCTGATTTTTACTGCAATTAAATTTCAAAACCATTTATTGCCAGAAGTTAATAAACTTAGGATAAAATTGTGTTTATGTAATTTTATTATGTACATTTTATTAATATGGAAAATAAGTGCATTTTTGAATCTATTGCATTTAAACCAAATTCATTTAACCCCAATCTCGATTTTAAAAAAAATACAGTCTACTTTTAGACTATCAGCATAAAACTTATCTTAGATTACTAGGCTACTTCTGTCACATTTCAGAGGTTTAGGGAAAAGCAGAAATTCCATAGCACTACAGATACTCACATAAGATATATAGAGTGTATACATGGTAGCTTTATTGACTACACTTGAGATGTCATCTGCACTTAATGAATAAGGTAGGCCCAAGGGAATACGATATAACCACTGTTTATATTGCCTGGTCTCAATGCAAGGTGATGTGATTTTGTAGTGATATGACTCCAGAGTCCCTCACAATCACAACATAAGATACCACACCAACTGTCCACCCTGTGAACAATCCATTTCAGGTGATGAAAATGTTTCTTTCATCTATGGTGGTGAAGTGTCATAAATCCACTCATGCTAATGAATCATGAAGAGAATCTTGGAATAAATTAAATTTAGTCATCTCCCTTATGTGTCATGCAGTGTACTGTATGTCAAGTTCAGGATTTGGCTCAGCAGATCAAAGGATGAGTTTTGGGGTAGCTTCAAAGCTTAAAAGTATGAGACTCTCAGTGATTTTATAAACTAAATTGCATAATTATGCAGGCACAAAAACTTTGACAGTGCAAGGTAATATTACAGCAACACTTCTCTTTTAACAGCACTGGAAAACTTTCCTTTGTCCAGTTTGCATTGCATCATTTCTTTTTTTTTTCACCTTTTTTCCACATTATTTATTAGTGTTCCTAATCATATAAACATGCACCCTACGCTAATGTTTTCAGCTATGTTTTCTTTAGCACAAGCATCATCTGTTTGACACAGTTTTGATGTTTTTTAAATTCATAAAATCATGTTCATATTTTTGCTCTTTCATTACCTCATTACCATGCATGCACTACTTAAATACATCTTACCACAATTTGAAATTTCTGTGTAGCCACTGAGCTATAGACTGGTAAATACAATAAACCGAACATCACTATGGCTCTTTCATCCATCAAAATTTTTAAAGAAAAGTATGATTCCATATTTGCTCAGCACAAAATGGACAGAAAGCCTTTAATTAAATCTTAAATCTTTTAATTATTTTAATTTAATTACTTTTCCTCTTTTCATTATTTTCAATGATTACTTTTCTGCCTAGGTTGTGTGTGTCAAGAAACCTTGGGATTGTGAAATATGCTATGTGAAATGTATTGTTATTATTATTATTTTTATTATTTTATTTTTTTACTTACTTAATTTCTGTGACTTGCTCCTCATCTGAGACTTGAGCAATATGCTCTCTCTGTTGTTATGAACTAAAGACTAAAGTTAATAAGATCAAAATCAGCTTCCTAGCAATAACATTGGCTATTTGCCCATGTTCTATGTTTGCCAGTTAGCAAAGATTAAACAAAGATTTAAGCAGTTCCCCAAAAATCCACCCAGAAGTAGTTGTTGTTTTTCAAATGTTTTTTCCACACACAAAGTACATTTTTAAGATGGGGTTTTCCATGGATTTAAAGCAGAAAATAACACTCTAGAGACTACCACTGCATTATGCTATTATGGATGTTTACAATGAATGTAAAGATGGTTATTTATTTATTTACTTACTTATTTATTTGCTTATGTGTAGCATCACACATGAAGCATGTACTTCATCATATATCACTTAAAAAGACAAAAAAAAATCCTTGGCTTTCTTTAAAAAAAAAAAATTCCTCTCCTTACAATGCACTAATGAGTATGGAAAAATGTTAATTTCTAAGTTCCTTCAAAGATCCTGGCTGATGCTTCACAATACATCACAGTACAAAAGAAAATAATACATTTTTCTGGCTTAGTTTAAGAATTGTTGCTCATCCTCAGCACTGGACGCCCCTTAAGGTCATTTTCTTTTGGGCAGTGGTGATAACTGGGTTGCACCAACTGTGTACGCAAATGAAACCAGAACTTTGCTACCTGTAAGAAAGAGTGCCATCCATGTAGAAAAATGTCACCTTTTTTAATGCAACATAAAATATAACCTAATATTTCATTTACATAAAAGCCTTTTTTTAATTTTAAATATAGCCTTTTATATTTCCTCTAGTTTTGACTGACAAAAACTTGCCTTAAGTTTAAGGAGCTATATATGAGATGTGTTATGTTTTGTTGCAAATTAAGCTCAAACAAAATGTTAAAAAGAATCCAATATTTGTGATACTTAAAATCAATTAAAGTCAGATCAGCTTCAAATCCAGGTTCCCAAAGTCTGAATGCTATTGGCTAAGTACTGAATCAGGTTGGGCATACCTCAGAGGATGGAAATGCAGTGGTGCTGTCTAGAGGGCTCTCTGAACCCTCAGCCCATGGCCACACAGCAGATGGGATGAGTCAAGGATTAACACACTGCTGCGTTCCCCTCATCTGCTCCTTCCACGTGTAGCCAAGAGAAGCAAGGCAAACTCTTTCTCTCTCTCTCTCTCTCTCTCTCTCTCTCTCTCTTTCTTTCTTTCTTTCTCTCTCTTTCTTTCTTTCTCTCTCTCCCTCTCCCTCTCTCTCTCTCTCTCTCTCTCTGCGCCCCTCTCTCTGCCTCTCTCTCATGCACACATGCAAACTTGTCCAAGACAAACAATGCTGACTGCCACTGGTGCTAAAGCGTGAAGTGAAACATCCTGGGAAAGTCCTGATCTCTGTCTGTTATATATATAAACCAGCCAGTTGAAGGCTTTTGCGCTAACATTTTGTGTTTGGGTGGTTGTCTGCAGATACTGATCAATACAAACAAAATAATTCTACAAAATATAACATCACAATATATACACATCAAATTTTAAATACACTGAAAAAAATATGCTTTACTTGAAGAAAATTATGATTTACTTGAATGTACTGCATTTAAATTATTGCTTATTTCCAAAAGACAGAAATGTGTTTATGTAATATATATTGATTTCATTTCATGTGGAAATTATGTACACATTTAAATAAACAAATTATTTGAACCACTTGCACTACTTTTATTTATGCCTGTGCATGGTGATGGTTAACTGACTTAGTAGTAACACCCTCCAGGGATGGTTAAAATGTATTAATACATATTTTTTTTTTATGCTGGAAATTTGATTTTTATGAACATTTTGAAAATTGCAAACTGAAAACAGCCCCCTTTCATGGAATGACTCAGTAGCAGTAGTTTCTCTGTACGTCCTCAGGCTATTGCTTCTGGACACATTATCAGTGATGTTCTTGGAGACAACAGAAGATGTACTTACAGAGAAATTAATAATAGATAAAAGTCCAATTGGAATTTACAAATTGAAGCCAGTAGGAAGAGGTTGAATGAAACAGCCTCTTTAGCAAGTGAAAGGGGAACATTTTAAATAGTTACATTTTATGTAAGGATTTAAAACATAAAACATTTTTTGAGACATTGAAATGTGGCAGTTACAGCACCACATGAACAAAATTTCAAAGAATGTTGTGAGATTTGTCAAATTATGTGAAGTTTTTACTAAAGGATATTGGGTAGTGAAGCAGATTTCAATATTTATGTTATTCACTAGGTGGCACTACTCCACAAATGAGTCATAATGAGGTCATAATATTTAAATATTATATATAATGATGTGACCACTTTAAGTAAGATGTGAGGCAAGGAAGCATTCAGCGACACGCAATGCATTTTATTGGCTGGCTCATGCTTACTTTGGCACCTGGTGGTAAGCAGAGAACTGCCTCCTGTCCCATATAGCAAGAAGGTAGTGAACTCAAGTTTTTGCATACATGACTAGTACAAACATGACACTACAACCCAGTAGTGAATATCTTAAGTGCTAAACAAAGGAGATTACCAAGAAGCAGACAACAGAGGTCCCCCACAAAGGCTGACCGAATATGGAAATAAGTTGAAAAATATACAGGACAGAAAAACAGCCCACAAATAATATCAACATTTTTTTGTTTTTAGTCATTTTTAGATTATCCCTAGTAGGTAAGACAAAAAAATACAATAGTCATAAATCTTCTTACCTCAGTGTATTTTTAACTATTAGAGGCTGAATCCTTGTAGGCTGATATCACCTTTTGCAAATAATAAAAAAAAAACTTGAGCCCTTGCACTATTCTGGCCAGTGATCATACATCCAAATCTTAATCTGCTGCAGCTGGGTTTTTTTCCATTTCATGATTTTCACTGACCCATTAGGCTGATAGAATCAGTTGATGGTCTTATTGGCTACAAAAATGTGGATTAAAGGTTTGGATATAATTCAAATGGTTTGGAACAAAGAGAATTGGCTTGTGCATTTTATTTGCACTGGCAGAGGCGATTTTGTCTGGTAATGCAGGAATAAACTGTAGGTCTACTCAGTAGTGAGTGATGAGCAAAGCAGATTACATTGCAATGCTTACTTGAGAAAAATTACAGACTTAATACTCAAAAGGTATACGTATAAAAAAGACTTAATTACAGTTCAGTACAGAAGTATTTGTACTTCATTACTTCCACTTACTTTTCTTGGATTATGCCTGCCTGATCTTACATTGTTCAAAAGATGATAGAACTGCATGATTTTTCATAATCATAAGCATTGAGTAAACATGAAATGTTTATGAGGAAGACTGGATACTGTACTCTGTGTTAGCTAATATTCAAATTTAGTTTTACTTCAAACTAGCGCACAAACTGTTAAGATGTTTCCTATATCTTTATTCATTGATAGTCTCATTAGCTTATTCACCTGGATTAAGCAACAATAGAAAGGGTACCTCAGTAGTGCCCATGCTGGGAACCTGCAACCTTCAGTTAACAAGGGCAAGGTCCTAATCACTAGGCCATATGTTACTGTAAGGCTTGTAGATAGGTACCTGCTAATCCAGCGTTTCTCCTGAAACCAAGCATAAGATCCTGTACTCTGGTAAGGCTTTACACTAGATGCTGGAAGATTGCTGTAAGGATTTGTTTGCATACAGCTACAGAAGCATTAGTGAGGTCAGTTACTGATACTAGATGATTAGTTCTGGTTCACAAACATCACTGTAAACATCCCAAATATGCTCTATATCATTACAGAGAATGCAGCTCCAAGCTTCAAAGCCCAATTCAAGCAAGTGTGAATTAACTTTTGCATAAAATCCAAAAGATGTGCAGAAGCACATGTTTATTATTATTATTATTATTATTATTATTATTATTATTATTATTATTATTTTAACACCAGATTCTGGTAGCTAAGAGCAAATGGCAGAGGATGTGGAGTAATGTCTTGGAGTGGAATAGAACCTAATTCATTTGATAAAAGCAAATCTCAGTTTTTGGGCCACAGCAAAGGGACATGTGTACTCTACACAAATAAACAAATAAATACATTTAAAATAACACCAGTAAATGGCAATACCCTGGTAAACATTACATTTTAAATGTGGGTAGATGGGATGAGCCATGTATAATGGTTCACTATCAGAAGTCTAAAGTTTCACACTAAGGCTCAATCAAATCCACACCACTGACTGGCAAGTCTGAAATATTAAGTATCTATCTCTCTCTCTCTCTCTCTCTCTCTCTCTCTCTCTCTCTCTCTCTCTCTCTCTCTCTCTCTCTCTCT
>JBBPDA010167551.1:0-17733 GCA_037974385.1 Arnoldichthys spilopterus | reverse complement strand
GTGTGTGTGTGTGTGTGTGTGTGTGTGTGTGTGTGTGTGTGTGTGTGTGTGTGTGTGTTTGTGTGTGTGTGTGTGAGAGAGAGAGAGAGAGAGAGAGAGAGAGAGAGAGACACTTGAGTATCTCAAAAGTAAGTGACCCTGGTTAACTTCAAATAAGTAATATATTGTGTTTCACTTATTTGTTAACATACAGTATAACTTTATACTCAGTGAACAAAAAATTGAGTCAACCAAGTATTTTAAGCTAAATTGTTGCAAAATATTTTTACAATGATTTCAAACCACTTTATGCCTCCAAACTATGTCTAAGTTATATCTTCCAGGGTCCAACAACACAATTAATGAGTAGAATGAAGTTATTTATTGCCAGTGATCTCTTTGTTGATATTTTATCTGAGACATGGCCACTATTTCTATGCATCTTCAGAATGTTCTCTTCCATCTAAAAAATCATCTATGTATTAATATAAAAATATTCTTTACTTTATCTACAAACTTCCATGTCATTTTTGTAGATTTCTATTGGTCCATTCATTATGAATATTTTTGTGAAATAAAGGGCAGTTTAAATTCCATTAAAAAATAAATACATAAAAAAACAAACAAAATGAAAATAAATATGATTTTCTTCTGACAATGATGATATGTTCATTCATGTTCATATGTTCAAATGTTCATGGATAGTTCCATTTGGCATAGTATGATGATTATGTTATGACTATACTTTTAGAACAATGAACACAGATTTACACCAACCACAGACAGCTTGTGAAGAACAACAAGCAGTGTGCAGACCGAATCAGAATGCTTGTGATCATAAAGGTTGCGATGGAACATATCCAGTCAGTGGTGGAAACAGTTCATTTTAAGTAGTAATTACAAACCAAACAGACTGTATCTACCCATTCGTTTAAAAATTAATTTGGGCAATATTACTATATTTATCTTTATTGTAACAAATCATGTCACAGTATGTCTCAGTACCCTTTTCTGGGGATATTGTGATATCATAAGTACTGTATCACTGGCTAGCGACATGATTCATTAAATATAGTTAGATTTATAGTTAGATTCATTAAATAAATTCATTAGAATAGTAAGTCTTGTGTAACTACATTTAGTGCAGTGCAGTGCATGAATCACTTAATGAAAATCTTTGTATTATCTATATCGATGCTGTTTATTGCCTATATGGATTCACTGCTTATATGTATTTCACATGCAACAAGATTAAAAAACAATAACATTTTCCTTATACTATATTATAAAGAAAAAAGTAAAAAAAATAAAGATACTGTAGATTAACAGAACTATCAGACCTATCAATTTCAGTGCAATGAGAAAGATTGCCAGGGGACAAAAACTTTTACTAGTGGCATGTCATTTTTGTTACCAGAGCTAATCCTAATAAGAGTTTTTAGAATGTGGTAGGATATGTCATTGGTAAAATTCACTTCATTATTTGCCAGCCAAAATTGGTATAGGTGTAGTGATGGCAGTCTGCATGTGCCTTAGCTGTGCTTCTGCAGTTTATTCCTTTAGAGAAAACTGATCCAAAACAGATGGCAATGGTTGTTGTGAGGATGGTTTCTATTGTGGCCTCATGCAAGTTTATGAAAGATGAATGCCAGTTGTTATACTCCTTTGGCGTGCATTTTTGTTGATGGAGGAAGTGTGTCTCACACTGCAATGAACACCCACTGAAAAAGGAGGGAATGTGAACTTGTATTTTGTTTGGTCTTAAATCAATATACGTTGCCTTGGTTGTAGGAGCAATGAGCTTGAAGCCATTCTGGCCACACTAGAAACTATATGATTCACTTCCTGATTCAATTCAGTTCAAGTGGTTTATTTGTCACGTACATAGTTATACAAGTACAGCATGTAGTGAAATGTATCCTGAACGTTCCTGAGACTGTGCATTTATATATAATATAAATATATACGTATATATTTATATTATATATAAATGCACAGTCTCAGGAACGTTCAAACATGAAGAATCAAGGAACGAAACTAAGTACTAAGGTCACTTTAACAGCAAAACCATACAATAAAAAAATTGCAAATTAATTTAGGAAATACAAATACACATAATAATATAAATATAAATATTTATTGCACATAAAATTATTTAATGTCTATCCATATCATAATGTGAATATAAGTATGTAATATGAGTATAAATAGTTAATAAATTAAGTAAATAACAAGTACTGACCATAAAAAGAACCTGTAGTATCAGTGTTGCATATAGAGACTTTTGTGTGTAGTAGAGTTAATAAGTCTAACAGCTTCTGGGAAGAAACTTTTTTAAGCCTAGTTTTTCGTGCCCTGATTCTGTACAGCCTTCTTTCTGAGGGGAGGGTTTCCATACCATACTTTGATGCATGATGTGAAGATACTCTCCACCACACACCTGTAGAAGGATGTTAGGACTGTAAAACCCAAACCAGTCCCTTTGAGCCTCCTCAGCAAGTACAATCATTTGTAGGCCTTTTTTTCTTTTTTTTAAACTTGGTGCGTCAGGTGAGATTGTTGTTTGTGAATCCCTTGGTATTTGAAGCTAGAGATGGCAGCTCAACAGCAGTTTCTCTTGTACAAAGGGGGACAAGAGAAATCCTCACAGTATTCCTAAAATCCACCATCATTTTCTTTGTTTTCTTCACATTGATACAGAGGTTGTCATCTCTTTGGCCTCCAGATGCTGCAAATTTGACAATATGAGTGCTTGAGAATATGGCTAAGCAGTTGTAAGTCAACAGTGTACACCAGGGTGCCTAAAACACATCCCTGGGTGGAGCCAGTGTTACTCAGTCTAGTTGTTCTTCCTTGGATGTAATAACTACTGAATCCTGGAACATTCCACAAAACCTGTTATTTTGGAGATACTCTGACTCAGTCATCTAGCCATCACAATAAGGCCCTTGTCAGAGTGCCTCAGATCCTTAAGCTCACTCATTTTCCCTGTTTCTAGTACACCTACTTCAAGAATTTGCTGCCTAATATATCCCACCCCTGAAAGGGGCCATGAAATAAGCAGATGTCAGTGTTATTCTCTATTCTTTACCTGCCAGTGGTGTTAATGTCATGCCTGATCCGTGTGTAGTACTATTCAAACTGCATAATTAATAGATGATTGGATGTCTGGCCATTATGACCATTCAGTGAAACCTTCCTTCTGACTGGTAAATGCCAAACTAACTAACAGGCTTTGTTTGGAATAGCAGCTTTGGGATTATATGAGGCATGGGATTGTTTGAGGGACTGACTATCTTGGGTTGTAAATGATATTGCAGGACGTTCTGCTGGATGCAAGGTTTTATGTTCAAATGAACTTGTGCAAAAAAAAGCATTTAAAAAAAACATTTCAACAACATTGCATACTCAGGTGATCTTATAGATAGTGTAGAGTCTAGTGTAGAGTACCAAGCAGAAGGAAAGAAAAGCTTGGAATTACACCGATGGTGCTTGAAAGAGTGTGGGAATTGCCTGAAATGTTCACATGCTGATGTTAAATTTGCACATGCCATGTCAGTGTGACCATGTCTCCCTATGGTATGCAGAGAGGGGAGATAAACTGTAAGCATGGTTCTGTGGTACACATATTGAACCATGGAATAGTTTCATTAACTGTCAGTGGGAATGTTATATCTATATTTACCTATTTAATAGAAATCTTATGAAGAAGGCAATATGCAGTAAAATATGACAGTTTACTTAGAATTATATAGTTTTATTGTCATATGTAAAAAGTGCAGAATACAATGAAATTTTTACTTGAGTGCCTTCCTCACAGACTAGACAATTAACAAACAACATTTAAAAACAAATATGCTAAAACATTAAAAATAACATACAATAAATATAATAAAATATAAAGATTCCATCTACTCTAGCTAACGTACTATAAACAAAGTGACCATAAGCATTGTGAGTGTAAAGTGTAGTTTTTAACATTCTTTAGCACTGTATTGTGTACAAGCAATATTGCACATATGTGTGTTAAACATGTATTGTACACTATACTGCAATTGTTAAACAGTCAGACGGCACTGGGGGTAAAAGCTGTTCTTAAATGTATGGTATATTTGCCTTGAGTCTCCTGCTAGAGGGCAGGAAAGACAAGTGGCAGTGCAGTGTGACTAGAGTCCACTCCCTCTCTCTGGCACCACTCTTTGCAGGGCTTTCTTTTCTTGAGCAGAGCAGCTGCTTTGTGCTGATGGACTCCACAACACACCTGTAGAACTGGGTGAGGACTGTGGTGGACATCCAGAAAGTGAAGGCATTTGTGGGCCCTTTTAATGACAGTTGCTTTGTGCTCTGTCTACTTTTGCATTGAAGGTGACCCCAAGGAACCTGACCTTCTCCCCAGCATCTTCCTCAATGTGGATGGGGTCATGAGCCACATCCTGTTGCCTGGAATCCATAACCAGTTTCTTAGTTTTGCTAACATTGTAAGAGGTTGTGCTTCTGGCACCATTCTGTCAGGACTCTTACCACCTCCCTGTAGGTTGTCTCTTCATCACTGGTAATCAGGCCCACAATGGGGGTGCCATCAGCAAACTAGAGTTTGAAGGAACTGTTTTTGTCAATCCTTATATGATGTGGTTTATTGGTCCTCATATCCAGGATCCACTTGCACAGAGAAGCACCAGAAGAAGTCCCAGACCGAGCAGCATCTGGATCAGCTTGGAGGGAATGACCATGTTCAATCCAGAGCTATAATCCACAAATAACAGCCTAGCATAACACTTTTTGTTGTCCAGGTGAGCCAGAGTGGTGTGAATTGTGTGTGAAATGGCATGTTCAGTGTATTTATTGTGGCCATATGCAAACTGCAGAGGGTCAAGTAAACAGAAGCTTGCAGTCCTAACCCGTGTGCCACTGAGGTACCCTTGAGCAAGGTACTGTCTCAATACACTGCTCCCCAGGCATGTTGATAGCTGCCTGCTGCTCCACTTGTGCACATGTGATGGGTTAAATGCAGCGGTCACATTTCATTATGGGTCACTTTGTGTGTGATTGAGTGTGTTTACAATGACAAATAAGTCACTTTCACTTAATGTGTCCCAGCACCAGCCTCTCAAAGCACTTTGTGCTACAAGGTGATAATTATTAAGGCAGACTACTTTGTTCTTTTTGGACACCAGAACAATTGGTGTGTTTTTGAAGCAGATGGGAAGAGTTGAGCTCTGCAAGGAGGTTTTAAATATTCTGGTGAAGGCTGCAGAAAATTGCTCATTGCATGCCTTTAAAACATAACCTGAGATTCAGTCTGAAGCTTTGCAGGCAGCACTGTGGGAACTTGAACTGGCAGATCCAAGCTTAAATAAAACACAATCGGTTCTTTAGGGAGTGACACTAAATGTGAATGTGCACAGTGAATGTGCACAAATGCATCTTGCATCCCATTAAACTGGGACTCCACTTTACTGCTGTACTGCATTTCGTGCTTCTGGCTTATAGTTATAAAGAAAAATGTGATTATATTAAACATACAGTAAGAACAGCCCCCACTCACTGAGATGTCTCTGAATTCTATAAATCCTTTTACAATATTATGTACTGTAGATGTTGAAAGACCTAAATTCTCTGCAGTCTTGTGTACAGAAATGTTTTTTTAAATTGACTAATGATTCACTCATGAATTTTGTGACAAATAGGTAAGCCACAACCCATCCTTGCTTGCAGAGACTGAGCATTTGGTGGAAGCTCCTATTTAGTTACTTGTAATAGTTATATAATAGTGACTTGGGGACTTTTTCCACCATACAAGGAAAACCAAGCAGATTTCCATTCCACATATCTAAAACCAAAACTCACAGTGATCAAAATCTTCTTATGTAACATGCTGTGATGATTAATGCTTGCAAATGCTCTTTCCAATACTAAAACTATTTTAACTGACCTGTCATCATTGTTATAGTTGCATTAAAAAAAATCAAGAAAAGGTCTATTAAAATACCCCAAATTTTCTCAGTCAAGAAATGTGTTTTGTAACACCTTCCATGGTATAGCCCTATAAGAAATAAATACCTCATTCTTAAGAAAGAAAGAAAAAAAGAGTAAAAGCTAATTCAATGTAAAAAGATAACAGTTCCTAAAAGAAATTTAGCAGGTTTCAGGACAGTATCATATTTTTTTTGACTAGAAAGGTTGAAGTTAGGGGTTTTATGATTTCCTAAAGAAAGTTTCAGTGGAAGGTTCTCAAAAGAATCATTGTTGCAAATGGAATATGCCAGAGCAAAGAACATTTTAAAAGTTTAAAGAACCTCAACTGTTTTAGTAAATTTACTTTAACTTAATGTTTAAAAAACACCTAAAAATAACTTTTAACTCATATGGTTGTTTGTAATATTAAAGGTTCTTTACATGGACTTGCATATCTCATTTACAAGCAAATGGAATAAAATTGTTCTTTCCTGGCATTGCTCAAAAAAACCTTTAGTGGCACTTTCTTATAATTGTTTTCACACAATTGTTTGTTTGTTAAAATACACATCACAGTTTGTTTTGGTTCTTTTAGTTGTATACTGCAAAAATAAAGCATGCCAATAAACATGTGGAAATTTGTTGGTAAGATCTCTTCCCCGTTAGTATTATACTACCACTACTGTGTATTTAAATAGAGATGCTTAACCCATGGGGATCACAATCAAAGCAAAAAAATTGAATTTTACCTGATCTTTGCTCCTTTAATATTGATTCGTTTGTCAGTTTGACTTTAACCAGTCAGGTGACTGATGCATGGTCAGAAATACATTCTTAATCAATAAATCAGTTACAGAAATAGTTGATGTGCCAAAATCAATATTGCTTCACTGTTATTTTATTTCTTGTCTGTCATTATTAGCAGCAGAAAAATGCAAAAATAGTGGGTGTCTATAAAAACTCAAATATATATCCATGTAGATTATGTGGTCAGTATATCACTGCTGTGCTTCTAGAGGCTGAGGAAAACACACTCTGACTTTGAATTTCCTTGTTTGGTGTGAGCCACTGTAAAAATGCATTCCCACCAGCTTTCCAGTAGCAGACCTAGACCACCAGTTTTTGGTGGACCATGGGTTATTTATTCAGTACACACCAGGTATTAACACCTGTCACAACAAACTAAAGAAAACTTTGAATGGTTCACATTAAACAAGGTACACATTAGATATTGCATACAACCCTCTGCATATCTGGGGAAACTTGGTTCTCTTAATCCATGACTTCGTTTCCTTTTGAACACAGGTGAGCTTCCTGCTCTCCGGGCTGGTGCTGAAACTCTTTTCCTTTTTGAATGTTTGTAATCTCCCTCTGTGTCCCCCACTTTTTGAAAGAGGAAGCACAACTGTTAAAACAATGAGTGAAAGTGTAATTCTCTTCACAAGTCCTTGACACATGCCAATGACACGAATCCCCAGACACTCATCAATTTAAATTTTCCAGGCTTTATTGCATCCTCTTGTTGAAGTGTTCGATAACTGTTCTGTTGTTGGTACCCACCCTAAACTAAGAGAAAAAAAAAACAAAGCAGAATTGGAGCATTCAACATCAGAAAGATGGCATTTCTAGGGCTCCAGAATACCAGTTTATCAGCAAGACATACCTGTGCTCATTGACCATTTTATCAGAAATACCTATGATCCAAAGATTTGGATGTTTGATCCCTGTCAGCCATGGCAGTGGCATAAAAGTGGGTGTTGTGTAGGACTGTATTGTTCACAGCAGCCTTGCTAAAGTTTTAACAAACTGCACCTTTAACAAACTTGATGGTAAACCTTTTAGGTGCACAGCAGGAGAAAAGTGTTTAAGTCGTCCTCTAGACAAGAGGTACTTAAATCTGGACCAGATTTGAGATCCTATGCTCTAGACCTTCAAAAGTGGTCAGTTTCTAACCACTCTGGGCATTGGTAGCCTAGTGGTTATGAGGTTGCCCTTATGAACAAAAAAGTATAAGGTTCAAGTCTGGGTACCACTGAGGTACCCTTGAGCAAGCACACCGGTGCTGTTGATAGCTGCCCACTGCTCCATGTGTGCACGTGTGATGGGTAAAATGCAAAGGTCACATTTTGTTGTGGTGTACTTTGACTGAGAATCTTCACAATGATTCAAAGTTGTGTTACTTTCACATTGGTGTGTACAAATTTCTTCAATACTGCTGCACCTACACTCGAACCACCACAATACAAGCTAAGATATTACAACCAGTGTCAGGTCTCCACTGAGAATGATTCATACATGATATTTGGTATCTAATAACATCTGGTAAGCTGTGGTCCCCAAATGGTTCGTTCCATTGTTTAACAGTGTGGGGATGATTGCGTAGCAACAGATGGGCGACAGTCAGGAGAAGGAACACCTCTAGGAGATTTTGGACCCATGTAGGATTGTGCTCTTCATTACCATCTACAAACCATCTGTTGGACTTATTTTTAAGAAATATTGCTTAATTCTTTAGTTTCAGTTGCAGAAACGTGTTGAATCCATACCAAGACACAGTGAAGTTTGAAGTTTCAAAAGTATACTAAAAAATGACAAAAAAATGATTATTTAAACACATATATTAAAAAATCTAAACCTAAAAGGCAGTTTCTATCTTATTTAAAACGTGAATTAGTTTAATGTATTATTATTTATTAAAATTAGCTTTCTAAAAGTGTGATACTACATTAAATCTGCATCTTAAAAGTTTGTGCTTTTTACATGTAAAGCATTTCATGGACCTTTGATTCACTCACTCACTCATGTTTAACAGGCTGAATCCACTTGTTTGTTTTATACATTTATTTTGCGTTTATTTATCCTCAGTTTCATTCAGTAATTATATCTGCAGTGGCTGATCCCAAGTATTAAAGGTTGTGACCTGAGGCCATCTGGTAATCAGAGTTCCATCCCTTATGTTATCCATCCCTGGTGATAATATGCTAGAGAACACTTTTACCTAGTCAGTCTTAACATTCTAATATCAGACCTATACAGTAGGTTGGCTTTCATTAACCTGCTTACTTCATAATTTGAACTTGCAGTAATGGAAACACATTAACTTGAAAAGAAAACTCATATATCGCTTACAGTTTAGGTTTCACATGATGTGCTTTTTCAGATAATTTGACAAAGAAATATTTTGAAAAATAGAAACACATTTTTCACATATAATCCACACAGCATGAACAGTCAACTGACATAGTTGGTCGGAGGTCAGATAAGGGAACTATCATGGTTTGATGGTTGCAAGGAAGTATTTGCAAGTTTTAAGGTTTTACTGAGGGTTTTAATTAAATGAACACTGAACACTAAGATTACACATAGACTAAGGAAACAAAACAGAATCTAGAGACAAAATATTCTCAAGGAAAACAACAGAGGTACAATGGGGTAGATACAACAGATAAATGACCAGAGACAAGGGCAAACACAGAATATAAATACACATAACAAGATGGCCAACACCTGGAGAAGCATTGAGACAAGGCACAGCTGACAAGACTAACAATCAGGGTGAGGCAAAGGTGGGGCTACAAAGCACATGGCAAACCAAAACACAAACATGAACACATGGCAAACCAGAACTAAGACATGGAACAGACAGGGGAAATGGCTAAAAGAAAAGAAACAGAAGCCCATTTCATGGGCCTAAACTTACAGGAACAGAGATGCTTTTACAATTGGCTCAGACAGCAAGCTACAGAAAATGCCAATATTTATATGGAGTGTCAGGTGGGTATGAGGGAGGCTTAGACATCCATCTATTTATTTTCTAAACTGCTTCTTCCATTTCGGGTCACAGGAAAGCTGGAGCCAATCCCAGCTGACTACAGGCCCAAGGCAGTTTTCACCCAGGACAGGGGGCTAACCCATCACATGACAACACAGAGACAGACAACCGTTCACACATACACACACACACACACACACACACACACACACACACACACACGCACACACACACACACCCCTAAGGGCAATTTAGAGCATCCAATCAACCTACTTTGAGGCTTAGACAAACCCTAGCATATTCTTTGGAGTTAACAAAAGATGATAAAACAGTGTTAAATTTTTTTTTTTAAAATAGGGCTTGGGAAAACAAGCCCTTTGCTGGGGGCAAAGCAAAGATAAAATTAATTTATTATTCTTGTGCCAAAATTATTCTTGCAGATCAATCACCATATGCAATTAGAATGACTATCGTGGAGAAAACCTAGCTTTAATGGTGTAGCATGAGTCTGTGACAATACAGATGTTTTGCAATAGTTTTGCTGACCTTTTATAAAACAAACTGCTTCTATTTTCCAGAAAAGTGCAATGGAAACCCCCCTAGTATACTTGAAGTCACTTCAGAGTTGGTTTATGAAATCCAGCATGTGTTCCCCTTTAAACCAGCAGTTTCAGTTCAAAAATGGTTGCGCTTATACACCCACTAATGCTGGAATGTGGATGAATAGAAATAAAAGAGATAGACACAAAATCTTGTAATCTTTGTAAAATGTTTTTGTTGTTTATATTTTATCATGTCAAAAACTTATTTTGGATTGTCTTGAATTTGGTATTTTGCTTTGTTTGCTGAAAGGCCTCCCCTTGTTCCATTATTATTCAGTATATTTCAAGTGACTAGAAACTTCATTACGTTGATTGGTGAACATGGAAGGAAACATGGCACACCAGCAGTTGTTTAGCCTTGTGCTTTGAGGAAATATTTCTTCAATAAGACAAAGCGCTTCCTGTCGACTCTGTTATTTCCTGTATGTCAATCACGGATGTTTTGGCGAGGCCAAATTGTTTAGGCAAATTGCATACAAAAGCCTGCATCACTCAAATACACCAAGCTGTCACTGATTTTGTTCATATTGAACAGCATGGGACAAGCAAGGAAACTAGTTCTGTTTAAACAAACCAAAACACAGGAACAAATTGTGAATTTTGAAAATTCATTTTCAAGTGACCAGAGCTTATGCAATGCTTGCAGTGTCTAACATGAGTTTTCTGCAAGCAAACACTACAAAGGAATAATACATATGGCATTTATCATTTTTACCTGTAATTATAAAAAGCTGAGAGCTAATCAGAGCTAAAGATTTTTTGCGCTGAAGGCTTGTGCATTGTTCTTCATGACCCTAGTGGATTATTTACACAAGTAATTTGAATGTGGGCATGCAAGTAATTTTATGAAGCTAATGTTCAATCTGTGGTCCCCCAGTTTTAACTGAGAAACACCATTAGAAACATTATCAGCCACAACATTAAACATTAAAACCACTGAAAGATGAAATAAATAAAATTGATTATTGTGTCATTTCATTACACCTGTCATTGGGTTGAATATTCTAGGCAGTATATGATCAGTTCTTAAAGTTGTTGTGCTGGAAGATTTCAGAATGGGCAAGCATAAGGATCTGAGCAACATGGACAAGGGTTTTGTTTTGATATCTAGACGACCACATGTCCAAAACGGCAGGTCTTGTACAGTGTTCCCAGAATGCAGTGTACCTTCCAAAGGCTTTCCAAGGAAGGAGAACCAGACAAGGCTCACTGATGAACTTGGGGAACAAAGGCAAGTGTGTCCAGTCTGATCCTACAGAATATCTACTGTAGGACAAGCAAAAAGTTGATAGAAAGGTGTTAGAACACACACTGCACCACAGGCAGAGCTTTTTCAGTAGCATGAGCAAGAAAAGTCAAAAACATGAGCTGGGATAACTGTTACATAACACACTCAGTTCTCCAGAAACATAAACACATATTCAGTTCTCTCATCACACTCACGTCAGTTCACAGCTTGGGGTCTTGGATATCCTACGAAGTCTGATAATAGATGCTTGTCCCACACTTTGTGGTTTCACTACTGGAGAGGGAAAAATCTGAATCATATTCCCAGAGAAACTGTGGTGATTTATTTTATTTGATTTATTTTATCGTTTTTTTCATATTTCTTTAAATCCTCCTAAAATTCTCTTAAAATCCCAATTGCAACAAATAAATAAACTACTCCCACAACAGACAGAATAAAAATTCCAAATAAAATTACTGGATGACCTACCTGCTTAATATACCTGCCTACTTGCATGTGCTCTGCTTGTGTGTGTAACCACCAGAGTCTTGTTCAAGGCTGTTTAGTCAGACTAGTTAGGTAAAAGACAGTGAGCAGCTTTTCAGCAGCTTTTGCCATTGTATACTTTCACAATGTCCTGATTTCTCCAGAACTGCCTACACTAGGTTTGAATCACCATTAAATTATCAATGTACACTTCAGTGAATAAAATGTTTTATTCTGATGTAGATTCTTAACATGTTAGGCAGGAGGATTAATAGGTTTAATAAAATAATAATAAAAATAATAATAATGATGATAATAATAATTATTATTATTATAATAATAATAATAATGTTAAGCTAATAAGACTATATGAGCACTGAAAGCTCAGGCTGGCTTAATTCTCTTGGCGCCAGAAGCTTAGGTAGTTGGTTGTGTGGACTGTTGTTGGTGAAAGGTTGGAATCCTTTATTCTGTACCAATTACAAGTGTTTCCTACCTGCCATCCAAGCCAAAAACCACTTATAATCCTTAAGTAGCTTATAATTACTTAGTAGCATATTGCATCTTTGGCCTTTATCACAGCATGAATCTGCCTGACCATGCATTCTGCAAGATGCTGTTTGTGTTTGGCATGAATGTTTTACTATGTGTCCAGTTGCTTTAAATTAGACATCTGCCCATTCTTGCTGTCGTTCTCCCATCTCAGACCAAATATACTGGATAGGATTCACTTAACTATCCACTGAATTAAGGAAAACTCACTGTCATGTTCTGGAACCAGTCAGTGACAATATATGCTTTGTTACATGATTCGGTACAATGGTAAAAGCTTCTGGGAGAGTGTGCAGTTTACAGAACCCCTGAAATGTTCTGCTGAAATCAAAGTTTTTCTCTTAGAACAGTAAGTCTAGGCTAAGAGCTAAATTGTTATTTGTAGGTGTGTATGCATGGTTTTTACTCTTGCTGCCTCTGGAAAGCCACCCCATATGACCCAGGTCTTAAAATATTACTAATGTAAAATACACAGTCTTATTGTGGAGCCACTCAGGAGATTCTTTAAATGGGCCTGTGTATGTCCAGCTAAGTCAACAGGAACAAACAGTCGTATGTGTTTATGCCGACTGGCATAGCTCCCCTCAGCAGCTGTTGCTGTGCGAGCATTTCTCTCAACCACCTGGTTATCAACATTGTTGTTTGCAAGGAAGTATGTGCTTGTTGCAAAGTCAAAAACATGAGCTGGGATAACTGTTACATAACACACTCAGTTCTCCAAAAGCATACACACATATTCAGTTTTGTCATCACACTCATTTACCTACATCAGTTCACAGCTTGTGGTCTTGGATATCCTACAAAGTCTGATAACAGATGCTTACAATGTCCCACACTTCATGGTTTAACTACTGGAGAGGGAAATATCTGAATCATATTCCCAGAGAAACTGCTAAACTCTGACATATGCTATTTAACCGTTAAAATGGTTCCCAGACAATGCAACTAAATTTTGTATTAAAGTTGGGTTAGGTGATTATTTAAAATCATGTTTTTTTCATATTTCTTAAGAATCCTCTTAAAATCCTGATTGCAACAAATATATAAAATACTCCCACAACAGACAGAAAAAAAAATTCTGGTGAAATTATTGGATGACCTACCAGCTTAGTATATCTAATTGCATGTGCTCTGCTTGTACTCTTGTTCAAAACTGGTCAGACAGACTAGTAAGGTAAAAGACAGTGAGCTAATTGTACAATGGCAGAGAAACTTCCTTCAGCAGCTTTTGCCATTGTATGTTTTCAAAATGTCCTTATTTGTTCAGAATTGCCTACCCTGGGTTTTAACCAACAGTAAAAAATCAACATACACTTCATTGAATGAAATGTGTTATTCTAATGTAGATTCTTAATCATTTTGCATACAGAATTAATACTAAAATGTATGCACTATGTATACACTGTGGACCCTGAGCTTAGTCATTTCGTCTCTCTGTTTACTTGTATATGGCTGAGATGACAATAAATTTCACTTTGACTTTGACTTTTGACTTGACTCAAGTAAACAGAACACCAGCACTACCTCGATCAATAAACAACCTTTAAAAATCCTATCACAAACGTAAAACATTGACAAGGACAAAATGTAAAAAAGTGGCCTGTTTTTTCTCTTTACCAAATGAATATATGAAAAATATGATAATTTATTATAACTGTAATATATATAGTGATAATATTTCCATTTCTATTTTCTTTAAAAACTATTAAAAGCTTAAATCGGCATCTTTCTCATAATGTCTCTGCCTGTTGAGCTATGAGTGATATATGAGTCTCCCACAGTTATCCAGATTGAATGCCAAATAAAAAAAAGTTATTGAAGAGATTTATTTCAGAGAATGTGCCTCCCAGTAGGGTCTGTTCCATTGAGATGACACTTCTCACAAGCGCACTGACTTCTTGGAAAACTGCTAAAAGACCTTCTTATTTTTCCCCTCTGCTGGGGTCCAGTGAACTCTGGTTAGGTTCAAGAGGTTTGAGGTTAGGGGTCTAAACCGAATGGTAAGTTATGCACAAGTTCAGTCCATTTTGAGAGATTAGTATGATATCATCGGAGGGTTTGTTCCCATGCATGTTACTCATTTAATATGGACTCAATAATCAATCATAGAAAAGATCAAATTTACTGGAATATTCAGTAAATAGTAACTCTTTCACAATCTTAATATGTTTCAACATCCATTTACTCTTTAGGTACAGGAATATACAGGACTGTGCAAAAAATATGAAAATAGCTAATCTATCTATAATCCTAGCAGGATTTGTGCCATGTTTGTTACTTGGTTACATTAGTTTAAGTTAACCAACCAATATTTTTTACAGGTTAAATGAGCAAATGCACAAAAACATCCACAAAATAATAAAAATCAGTGCCTTCTAGCTGTGCTGATTTATAGCTATTTTACTGCATGTTGCCTCATTGGTATGTTGATAAGTATTTTTTTTCTTTTCTAGAATATACCAACTTTAAGAACATGTCCATTGCTGATAGATAAAAGAAAAAAGTGGTGCACTGAAATAACTCTATTCAATTACATATAGTTAAAATATATTGCATCCTCTTCTTATTGCCAAACATAAATTACCTGAAAGACAAATAGTCTTAATTCAACAAAGTTTATTTATTAGTATTATTAGTAGCAGTGTTAGATGTCTGGTATTTTGTGGTAAAATATCATTCATGTTCACAGTTCAAGTTCAAGTTCAAATATAACTACACAATTATGTAGGTGTTAATGTGTTATTATTAAACTGTTGTCTTAAAGTAAATATTTCTCAAATTTTAAGTTGTAACTTGGGTCTTGCCAACAGTAATGTGTTGCATGTGTTAGAGTAAGGCATGTGGAGAACAGTGGAACAGAAACGACTGAAGTCAGAAAGACAGAGCTGATTAATTTTACAGCCAAAAAGTTTCTTACTCTTCTTCCAGTTTAAGAGCTACAACTTCTCTTCAGACCAAGCCTATGAATCTACATTGAAATGCCATTTCATTACAGGTACCATATAGGTTCATAGTTACAGCACTGTAAAAAAAAAAGTCTGAAACTCTATATCAATACCTTAATTTAGTGATTTTGAGACAGGCTGCAAAATAAATTACAGAAATTAGGCTTATATAAAACAAAACATCTGCCATTGCAATAAATGAAATATTTAAATTGTTTTGGTTGATAGAATGTTTTTAGTTCACCAGTGACAATGACGTGTGTAAAATCTTCAGCAGCACTGCAGAACTTGAGCAACACTGTCATGCCAAAATCACTGTTGTGCTTACAATGATCTACTGCCTATGATGGTCTCATTTTACAGATATAGGGGACTGATATAAGCAGGAACAGATAACTTGCAGTTAGTAATTGTAAACAAAAGTGCATTAATATTATACCAAATTCATTTACTGAAAAGCTGAAACAGATTGTTAAATGCAAAATAAAATTACCAATATACAATTTATTTATTTTATTTAACAAGTCCAAAACAAAAACCATTGCTGAATGTATGTGACCTTCAAGCCCTCTGAAAGCCTGAAAAACCATCATGCTACTATGATATAGCCACATGGGCTAGGGAGTACTTTGGAAAACTGCTTTACAGCGATTTACACTTTACACAGTACATCACTGCATGAAGAAATTCAATTAGGAACCCTGTTATGCAAAGAGTATGGCTCAATTCTATGCAGAAACAGTGCCAAATTCTGGAAACATGTTGTGGTCAAATGAGTCCACATTTCAGTTCATTCTGAGGAAAAATGAACATCAAATTCTTCGTGCCAAAGACAAAATAGACCATTCGGACTATAAATCAGTAAATGGTGTAAAGGCCATCATCTGTCATAGTATGGGGGTGCATCAGTGCCCACACCATGAGTGACTTGCATATATGTGAAGGTACCTTTACATTTACATTTAAAGTAGTCAGTACCATTGATGCAGTCATGAATACTGGTATTTTAGAGAGACACATGCTGCCATCAGGGCAACGTCTTTTCCCAGGAAGTCCATGTTTTCTTCTTCAGCAAGACACTGTCTCCTATTGAAAATGTATAGCCTGTCATGAAGAGGAGAATCACACAATGGCAACCACAAAATGTTGACAAGTGTTGTATCAAGCAAGAATTGGCTTAAGGTTAAACTTACAAACCTGCAACAGTTGGTATCCTCATTTCCTGAAAAATGTTAAAGTGTATTAAAAGGAAGAGTGAGGTGATGCAGTGGTAAACCTGCATCTCTCTCGACCCTCTTGCATTGTTGCAGACATGGAATTCTAAATCTACTTACATTTACAAAAGACATGTACGATGGTCATTAAGATCATTGGGCATTTTTCTTTGTACTCTGTCAGTTGAATAAAGGTTCATGAATATTAATAAGTCACACATTCTTATTTTTATTGCATTTTACAAAATGTTTTTTTGTAAATGGGGTTTGTTAGTGTTTTTTGATAACATGACCAATGAGTTGAGACACAAGATATGTGTACAGACACACTCAAACAAACACACACTCAATACACACACTCACCACACACACATACACTACATTAATGTTAAAAAGAAAAGGTAGGCAATTAATGAACACTCATGCAGGAAATGTCTTGATGGTTAAATATTAAACATTGAATGTGCCTTGCTCTTTAAGTGAACCTTCGAGAGGGCTAGGGATGTTGTGTGCTGGCATCATGTTTCCACATTAACAGCAAAATGCAAAGAGACCCTGACACGGCTGTTTTTCAGACTTTATCAGGCAGACGGAAATGCTGCCAACATTAGGCAAATTTATTACTGCCTTCTGGGCTAAGTCTGATAACTCATTGCCTAATCAGCATTTCCTCCAAAAATCTTTTGCACTTACACAGTGCCTTTCAGCAGAGACAGTAATGTAAGTTCATGAATTACCTAGTGTTTCCTCTGACTCACATCAAACTGCCAAAAAATAACGTGATCTTGAAAGATCATTAAAAAAAAATATGGTGATATTTACATGACAATTTCTTTTTTTAAATACCACTAAAGCTGTAATTTAAACCATTTAAAACAATATGCTCAGCAAAAATGTTAGATATTTTTATGCTTTATGCATACTTTATGAAGTGAAAGTGACTCTTTGTCATTGTGAACACACTCAAGCACCACAACGAAATGTGACCTCTGCATTTAAC
>JBBPDA010167523.1:0-17734 GCA_037974385.1 Arnoldichthys spilopterus | reverse complement strand
TCCACGTGTGCACGTGTGATGGGTTAAACGCAGAGGTCACATTTCGTTGTGGTGCTCGAGTGTGTTCACAATGACAGTCACTTTCACTTCCCTGGGCTTATGAACAGAACGTCCTCCCAGCTGTAGAAGAAGCTCAGTACGACACAATGCAACGTGTTTTTAGCTTATCGTGGTATTAAAAAATACTAATAATAAAGAATTTTTGCCAAATTTTCAAAACACTGACTCTCAAAGATCACTTTTTTTTGGGATAAGAGGTGACGGACGATCCTTGCCTGGAATTATTATTTTCAAGGTGTTTTTTTGTTATGATGACTGTCTATGGATGTTGTCTGCCTCCCGCCCTCCCCCTCCCCCTTTTTGGTTTGTTTGTTTACCCCCCCCACCCCCCCCCCCCAAAAAAGAGCAGAATTTCGTCAACCTTTCAACACTCCTGCGCGATATACGGGCTGATGTGTGAAGGTGGTTTCGAGCCGTGTTGCTGTAAAACGCTCGGTTCTAAAGAAAACGTGGAGTCCGAATCGTTCACAGTGCTGGCGAATGGAACCAGACGTCTGCTTCACCTGAAAGCTCCGCCCATGAACCGGGGATGTCGATGTTGCCTCTGCATCTGACACGCAAATCACATCGACCCTCTAGTTGTTTCCTTACATGGGGTTTGGGGGGGGGGGTATATTAGGCAGCAAGTGAACAGTCAGTTCAGGATCTAAAAGGCCTTACAGTGACGTTCTAGACTAGAGTCAGAGCAGCGCACCCAAGGCTCACTGATGCACGTGGGGAGGGAAGGCCGGCCCGTCAGAGCTGTTTCAGCAGCACGAGGGGGCCTGCTTTGATATGAAGCAGGTGGTGTTAATGTTTTGGCCGACGGGCCGCACCGGTCCTCGCAAGGCCGTGCACCTTAACTGACCTCCGGCGTTTCTTCGTGCGGTTTGCGTGGCGAGCGAATCGGAACCTAAGAAAAGCCATAGGTCGATTCCCAGACGGCGCTTAACCATTAACTACTGCAACAAAAACGCGACAGGGCTCACTTGCATCACTCCGGCCCTCGGCTCGAACAGGTGCCGGTCAGCAAAAAAAAAAAAAAAAAAAGCGTCCTGTTTAATCAGCTCGGTATTTGCCCACACAGGGGTGGAGCTCGCACACGAACGACGATCCATCCTCGTGGACAGAGGGTCACACACTGCAATGTTGACACGGTAAACACGCCAGGCACCGGACCGTTCGGGGGTCAACGCCGTGGGTTACCTGGAAGGGTCATGACGAGACAACATCTGGCCGAAGGGAAAACATCTGTAAAAACACCGGCATCACTCCTCACCTTTGAAGTCATGGACGACAAACTTGAGGGGCTCCCCTCCGTCCTCAGGTGTGTAGGTCATCTCCACGCGTCCAGGGCCAGGGACGACGAAGTCGGTGGCCTTGTACTGAAAGCGGAGGAACAGAAGAGAGATTATGGAGCGGCAGTGACATCTAGTGGCAGAGTGAGGCCAGTACGATTCAGGTGGTGGAAAAAAATAGAACAAGGACAAGAGCGACCTCTAGTGGGTGAACAGGGTCAGTGCTTGTATCGTCTGTCCCTGTCCACACATGACTGAACGTCTCCAACCCCCCCCCCCCCACACACACACACACACTAACCCCAAAATAAAAGTCCTGCTATTAGGAAACAGAAGAGCAACAGTAAACATGCGAATGAATGTATCTGATCCACCATATATTTTCTATGACCAAATAAAAGTCATATTATTACAAAATAAAAGTCCTATTAATGTAAAATTAAAATTGAAGACTAAATACTACAAAATAAAAGAGCAACAGTAAACATGTGAATGGATGAATCGGATCCTCTCGCTCACAGCAAGCACAGAGGAAATATGACAAAATAAAAGTCCTATTAATACAAAATATTTTTTTTAATTACATTTTTAAAATTAAAAGTCCTTATTTGACAAAATAAAAGTCTTTACACTACAAAAGCGCAACAGTAAACATGTGAATGAACGAACCTGAGCCTCTCACTCGCATACAAACACACAGAAAATTTGACAAAATAAAAGTCCTAATATGACAAAATACAATTCCTTACAATTTTGCAAATCACTGTGTGTTGTTCTATCAGTCGTGAATCTTCACGCCAGTGTTTCCGTTCCGGTTTAAATGTGATTATTTTTCTAAAAGTGCATCTTTTCGAACTTGAGACTGAAGTATTAAGTCAGATCACCAGTTCAAAAGTTCAGCATTATTATATTTCACTGTTACTGAACTCCCAAATTTAAAACCCAGCGATTCTGATCAATAATCATAATATTCAATGATCAAAATTTAAATTCCCACCCCTCTATTCCCGGAGAACCTGCTGCAACCGCTTCCAGACTCTAACTGCTCCTCCAACTGCCGAATACAGACTCTACTGCGCCTCAGTGTTCCAGTCTGTACATTAAGGCCTTTTACACACCGATCAGCCAGAACATTAAGACCACCTGCCTAACACTGAGTGCAGCTCTGACTGTGCTGCACTGTGTGTTCTGACCCCTTTCTATCAGAGTCAGCGTCACTTTCTACACCACAGTAGCTCTTCTGTGGGATCAGACAGTCTACCATTCACTCCCCACATGCAGCAGTGAGCCTCGGGTGCCTATGACCTTGTCGCAGATTCACCAGTTGGATCACATTTGGTGGGTACCAACACCACCTGCACACTTGGAAGGCTCCACACACAAGACCTGCCGTTGTGGAGACGCTCTGACTCTAGAACATCACAATAAGGCCCCTGTCAAAGTGGCTCGGATCCTTACGCTCCTGCTTCCAGGACATCTGCTTCAAGAACTGACTGTTCACTTGCCTTATATATCCCGCCCCCCTGACAGGAGCCACTGTAATGAAATAACTAGAGAGTCGATGGTGTTCGAGTGGGAGTGAGGGACCGGAGGGGAGGGGAGGGGAGGGGGGTGGGTGGACAACAAGGCGTGTGTGGGGTAAGATAGGCACTGTGTACAACAGGCTAACGTGATAAACCAACCGGGTGGGGACGGGCATGATCCACAGATGTGACCCAATCTCTATGTGGCAGAAAAAGAGAATCTCTGGGAACAAAACCTGCACACACAGCGGGAAGACGTGGAGGGAAAAGGGCTAACTAAAGAATCCGAGGGCATTCCCCTGTGTGTGCGGACCCTAGTCATAGTAAAACCGATGGGCGTGAGGAACCCCAGCGTTCCGGGCGCTGCTCTGTTCATGGCTATAGTAAAGAAGCTGCATGCTGCCCTTATTGTTGGGTGTGCAGCGACGGTTTCTGAATGCAGACCACGTCGCTATGCTCGAAACGGTTCTCCGTCACCACAGCAACGACAGAAGGGTGAAGTATATTCCCATTCATTCCTTCATCTGAGCTGCTCATCTTAACTAGGCTGGAGCGAAGTGTGTGTGTGTGTGTGTGTGTGTGTGTGTGTGTGTGGGGGGGGGTTGGGGGTGGGTTGGGCCTCACTTTGTGAACACACCCTGTCGCACAAAGCGCGCCCCAATGAAACGCGACCTCTGCATTTAACCCATCCACACCTGGAGCAGTGGGCAGCGATCAACAGCACCCGGGAGCCGTGCAGCAGGACCTTACTCAAGGGTTCCTTAGTGGTAACTGGGCCGGGACTTGAACCTACAACCCTCCGTCTCTAACCACTAGGCCACCACTGGCCACCTGAGGCTTGAGGGGCTGGAGCCCAGAACTCAGAGGCTCCTAACAGAAAATCTGCATGGGAAGGACCCTGGTCGCCCCAGAGACCCTGGAGCTTCTTGCTTCTATAGATCCTCAGGGGTGTTGGGTCGTGAGCTTGGGTATGAATCAGAAGACTGAGGACGAACAGATTAAGAAGTTACAGCCATTACACGTGTAATAAACGGCACTTAAGGGTAAAAACCAGGAGAATATTGAAGGAACACTGAACAGAAATCAGATCATTATCCAATTAAGGAAGCAGCCTTTAATTTGCATGTGGGCGGAGTCCCACTCAGTAACACACCTCAGGCTTTTACACAGTGCAGCAGGTGATCAGGACATCTTCATTGGTGTAGCACTGTGGGATGATGGTGGTGACTCTCAATGACTAACCGAGTGTGTGTGTGTGTGTGTGTGTGTGTGTGTGTGTGTCAAAAATTGCCTGCATTTTACACCGATCAGCCATAACATTAACACCACTGACAGGTAACATGAACATTGACTCCTTAGTTATTTCATTACGATGGCACCAGTCAGGGGACTGGGATATATTAGGCAGCAAGCGAACAGTCAGTTCTTAAAGTTGATGTGCTGGAAAGCAGGAGCCAAAGGATCTTAGCCACTTTGAGCCAGGTGTGCAGTAGTTAGTACCTACCAAAAGTGACCCAAGTGGCGAATTGGAAACAGGGTCATGGGCACCCAAGGCTCACTGATGTGACATGTGCGCCTGGGTCTGGTCCCACAGAAGAGCTACTGCGGTAATACAAAGGGGTCAGAACACACAGTGCACCACGGTCAGAGCTGTTTCAGCAGCAGGAGGGACACTCGCCTAGGCAGGTGGTGTTAATGTTATGGCTGATTCAAGGGAGCACAACTGGCCCTCCCTCTCCCCCTTCACTCGGCGCGACGCTAGCTGTTGTAACGGTCATGGTTCCCCTCCAGCTGATGACCAGGCACGTTGCGTCACTGGCAGATCAAAGAGATGTGGGCGGAGCTTCACGTGACTCAGAGGAAGCACATGCTCCCAGTGCTGGTGGTGTGGTGCGATTGGGTCTTAGCCAGTGGGCGGAGCCAACGATGACTACATTTGGCAGAACATTAAAGGGCCTACGTTGTGGTCAGGGGCCAATCAGAACAGAGCTCATTGTTGAAGCTGTGCCAGATGTGTGCACTGCATGTGGGCTACAGATGTGGGTCAGCTCACCTGGTCACCGTGGGCGTGCCTGCCGATAATGATGGGCTTCACCCAGCCGGGCACCACGCGCGGGATGTTTTTGCAGATGATGGCTTCTCTAAATACGGTTCCGCCCAGAATGTTCCGGATGGTTCCGTTGGGCGAGCGCCACATCTGCTTCAGCTTGAACTCCTCCACGCGGTTCTCGTCCGGCGTGATGGTGGCACACTTGATGCCCACGTTGTAACGGTGCACCGCCTCCGCAGCCTCCACTGTCACCTTGTCATCCGTGGCATCACGGTTCTCTATGCCCAGGTCGAAGCTGCGCGTGGAAAGAGCAGAGAGGGAGAAAACTCAGTGACGAATCCAGTTACGGTTCTTTAGGAAATGATTCGGCGCAGCAGACTCTCGATTCAGATTCAATTCAATAAGAGAACGGAACATTTCAATGACTCACGCAAGTCAAATTTACTCAAATCCCTGATCAAGAATTCAATAATTCACAAAACGATTCATCATGAATCAAAATTAGGTTTCACCACAAAATGATTCAGTTCAGTTTTAATTCATCACAAGCTCCCTTTCTGAGAGACAGACAGACACAGGAACAGACGGGAACAGACAGACAGGCAGAAAGGCAGACAGACAGACAGACAGAAAGGCAGACAGACAGGCAGACAGAGAGAGACAGACAGAGAGACAGGCAGACAGAGAGAGACAGACAGAGAGGCAGAGAGACAGACAGACAGGCAGACACAGACAGACAGGCAGACACAGACAGAGAGACAGACAGACAGACAGACACAGACAGACAGGCAGGCAGACACAGACAGAGAGACAGACAGACAGGCAGACACAGACAGAGAGACAGACAGACAGACAGGCAGACACAGACAGACAGGCAGGCAGGCAGACAGGCAGGCAGGCAGGCAGGCAGAGAGCAGAGACCTGAGCAGTGAGCTGTAACTTCACTGTGCACATTTTGACACTGAAGACCCTCAGACTAAACTCCGTCCTGATGAGAATTTCCTGCTCAAAACCGTGGATCCTTGTTCTTCCCTCGTTGGATTTTTACCGTGAGACGTAACGACGTGTTTCTCACTGACGCACGGCTGTTAATCGCACCAGCTCCACGCTGCAGGCCTCGAGGCCAGCACATCCCACAGAGGCCGCTTTGACCAAGCGGTCATGTGTTCAGCACAGCTCTCAGCGAAGGGCGCCACAGGGGAAGCGTTGCTGGTGCCGCAGGAGCACCGCACGGCCCTGCTCGAGACTTTAAACAGCCCTCTACACCGCCCCCTTCTCCACACTCGGGGAACCGAACAGCCACAGCATGAAATACGGGCCTCCAAAGATATAGATACTATATAGATACACACCCACAGAGGCATCGTATGTAACGCAGAACATCAACACCGTATTTACAGCCAAGCATTGCTCTGACCTGAAGATCCTGTGTCCGGTACTGGTACCAATATCGCATTTAAGAGGCCAAATACTCTGATGATCATTTTGGCCAATTTCAATTCAGACTTACACCAATCAGCCATAACATTAACACCACTGACAGGTAACGTGTATAACATTGACCATCATGGCAATGAAGAAAGGCCAGAGTGAGTAAACAGCACCTTCCCACATCCCACATCCACGGCTGAAGTGCCCTTGGGCAAGACACCCAACACCCATAGCTGCCCGAGGGCGCCGTAGGTGCTCCAGCCCCTGGTGTATGTACACTGGTGTGATGAATGGGTTGAACCCAGAGGACACATTCACTGCTCACAGTGTGGGACAGTCAGCTCTCGAAGTCAACGTGCTGGAAGCAGGGGAGGAAGGCTGGAGGCTGTCAGGGCGTCTCCAGAACGGCAGGTCTCGTGGAGTGTTCCAGGTGTGCAGCAGCCAGTACCTACCAAAACTCTTGTGCTTGTGTGTAGTGGCACTGGTATCCAAAAACAATCGTCGATTCCCATCCCTAATCAGAAACACGGCGCGGACGCCTCGGTTCCGCTAGTGGAAACCGCTCCCCGTGTGAGGATCCTGCACTGCCGGGATCGGTTTGCCACGTACCAGCCTGTGTGCAGCGTTGCCCTGCCTTGCTCGTAAGCTCCTTGTCGCCTGCTATTGTGCTGATCTGGCTGTGACCTTTCACCCAGATCCTCCTCCCTCCCGCCGTCTTGAACGTCGTTCAAGAAAATATGTGCAGCTACTGGAAATACCGCACCTACCGCTTTCAACTCGCGGCCGTCCCAGAACTCACCAAACGCTTAGACGCCAAAAAGACCTGAGTAAGTGTTTCGACACGTCTGGACCCAAAGACTGGAACGTCTTTACAGTGGTGGTGAATGGAACCAGACGTCTCCAACACAAACACAGCCGCTGTATTGACTCACGTGTCCCGCGGTGTTTGTATGGAACGCTGGTGGTGGGAAAATAGTGCATCTGAACTGAATCACTTTGGGGGACTATTTAGCCACACGACGCCCTGCATGTATCCCTCCACCATTAGTTTTAGGCCCAAATGCTGCTTCAAACTCTGGTACGACGACGTCACAGGCATCAGGCGGCGTCTTCATCGCCATTTCTTGTGATTAAGCAAGAGTTTCACTATGCAGACGTCTAGAAAATGCGGTGGGATTCCCCTCTACTGCATATTAGGCAGCAAGTGAACAGTCAGTTCTTGAAGTCAACGTGCTGGAAGCAGGAAGCATCTCCGAAACGGCAGGCCTTGTGGAGTGTTCCAGGTGTGCAGTAGTTAGTGCCTGCCAACAGTGAACCAAGGACGGACGACTAGAGAATCGGCGACAGGGTCATGGGCACCCAAGGCTCGCTGATGCACGTGGGGAGTGAAGGGCCAGCCTGTCGGGTCACAGAAGAACTCCTGTGGTGTAGAAAGTGATGCTGACTCTGATAGAAAGGGGTCAGAACACACAGTGCAGCACAGTCAGAGCTGCTCCAGCAGCAGGAGGGACACACTCAGCAATAGGCAGGTGGTGTTAATGTTATGGCTGATCATATATTTCGGCCTCTTGTACCCACAGAACCCTCTTGATCAACAGAAACACTGCCGAACAGGCTCCCCAGGGAAGGAGAGCTCTGAAGCCCCGACCTAACGCCGGCACATAGTCCACTGAGGGCTTGAGAAAAGGCCACGGCCAACGGAGAAAACCCCCAAAGCTAGAACAGAACGTTCTTCCTGGGCCGCAGTGAACTGTGGTACATCATTACGTCCGAAGTGTCCACAGGGAAGACAAACAGGTCCAGAGTACAGACGCTAATTGGACTTTCCACGTCGGAGTGATACAGTGTGTGCGGTCGCGTCGCTCTGGAGTCCAAAGGTCCAGTGAATGGGGTGGGGTGGGGTGGGCTGGGGGGGTGTTGAACAGGCACTACATCCTGAACACTACCGTCCAATCAATACACTTATCAGCATCTGGCCGTCCAAGTTCAGGTCAAGACCAGAACGGTCATCCTTTATTGGGTTTTTAGCTGTTGAAGTACGACGGCTGTGGGTTATCAGGGCGCGTCAAGTCCAACGTGTGGTGGAACGGACCCCATCGTCGGATGGATGGATTAGATAGACAGATAGACAGACAGACAGATAAATAGATAGACAGATAAATAGATGAATGGATTAGACAGACAGACAGACAGACAGAGATACATAGACAGACAGACAGACAGACAGACAGACAGACAGACAGACAGACAGAGATACATAGACAGACAAACAGACAGACAGACAGACAGAGATACATAGACAGACAGACAGACAGAGATACATAGACAGACAGACAGACAGACAGACAGACAGATAGACAGACAGATAGACAGACAGCCTAAAAGTAATGAAAATGTATAGAAGAAAATATAGAAAAATAGGATACTACATGTAAACACTAGAGCTGTAGCAACGAATCGAATAGAACCGTGACCCACAGAAATGGACATGTGACTCAATTCTCCTTTGCTCCGCTGTGAGCAGTGTTTTGTACTGAGAAGCCCCTTCGCTCCTCTCAATTCTTTTTGCAACACGATGCTTTGCACACAACATATACTGAACTCTTACTTAAAGAGGCAAAGAAAAGGGGGGTTGTATTATAAAAAGGGGGAATTAACCAAATCTGGCAACCCGGTTTGCACTTCAGCACCACTCACAGCCGTTCGGGCCATACGTTCTACAGGTCGATGCGCGTTCTACTGGACGTCATCCCCGAAATCTATGTTGGGAAAAGCTGCTCACACGCTGTGAGGCAGTAAACTGACGACATGTGCACTGACAGTTAAACACGTCGTGCAGAATTACAGGAAGGTTGTGAAATAGCGCCGGACTCTGGAAGTTTCTCCATGGCCGTGAATCATTACCCACAGACTCGCTGTACTGTAGAACGGCGTTAACTCAGGGCTCGTCTAAAGAGCAACCCACACCCTCGTCACAGTTAAAGGGCCGATATCATGCAAAACTGACAATACACCAATCAGCCATAACATTAGGACCACTCGCAGGCGACGTGAGTAACATTGACATCTCTAGTTATTTCATCACAATGGCACCTGTCAGGGGGGTGGGACATATTAGGGGCAGGTGAAGAGTCAGTTCTCAAAGTCAATAAGCTAGAGCCACTTTGACCAGGGCCTTATTGCGATGGCTACAGTCAGAGCGTCTCCAGAACGTCAGGTCTTGTGGAGTGTTCCAGGTGCGCAATGGTTAGTACTTGCCAAAAGTGATCCAAGGAAGGACGACTGGACAATCGGCCACATGGGCACCCGATGCATGTGGGCAGCGAAGACTAGCCTGTCTGGTCGGATCCCACAGAAGAGCTACTGTAGTCACAAAGTGAATGCTGGTGTTAATGTTATGGCCGATTGGTGCATATACGCATTTGTTCGTCCTCCCTGTGTTTTTTCTGCCCATTCTTCCACCGAAGTTATAGGGAGTGTTGCAGATTCGACTGTCTGGAGTCACAATACCGGCAGCCAATCAGAACACAGGCCAGTTCCATTCTAAGGGATGCAGAGGTCGGAAAAAGAGCTTGTGGACAAGAAAAAAAAAGCAAGAAAAGTGTGAGACGCTGGCCCTTTAATCTCCCCCGCGTCAGGTTAAACCCGAATAACCCCCGGAAACCTGTTGGGGCCTAGAGGGACCGGTCCCGTCCTGCTGCGAGGGTGCAACTACACTCACGCTCACCTGTGCAGGTCTAACTCCAGGTACGGAAAGATGAGCTTGTCCTTAATGAGCTCCCAGATGACTCTGGTCATCTCATCTCCCTGCATCTCCACCACAGAACCGGCCTTGATTTTCTGGGACATCTTGGAAACCTGGAAGATAAACAACGGCGCATAATTACGGCTGCGTACGCGGCGGTACAGCTGGAACATTCGTCTGTACATTATACTCCTGCATATACGATGACGATGATGCCTTTCAGTGTATTAAAGGGCCCATATCATCACTTTTCTGGCATTAAAAAGCCTTGAAGTGTGTTCATCTCTCTAAGGTTTCAATATGTCCGTTCCGTTCCCCTAGCCATAGGGTCCATGTACGGAAAGCAAGCGGCAAAAACAGCCTGTTTTTAAAGGATGGTCTTAGTGATGTCACAAAACCAACATATATGTGCACGCACACACAGGTGTGTATATTTATACATATACGTGTGTGTGTGTGTGTGCAAATATGTCGGTTTTGTGACATCACAACATTTAACACTTTTTGGCTCATAAACAGGACGTGGAGAGAACAACACGGGAGGAAAATGTGGAGTATGGGCTCTTTAAAAACACAGTTCATAGTTAAAAAATGAAATATTTTGACTTTTGTTGGATAAGATCAACACCTCGACACATCAGAACAGCCAGCAACGCTGGAGCGGTCAGAAACGCTGCGATTGGTCAGACCATCTTCACCATGACCTCTCACACACTGCAGCACTAGTGCGAGAGCCGGCCCCCGTCCAGTGAAGGAGCTCCATTCATGGAGAGGCTGTAGGACCTGTGAGTCAGCATTTTTACGCCCGTAAGCGTAAACGCGCACTCGAGTAACGAGGCTGTACAACAGGTCAGTGTGGTGAAACTACTGCGGACGTGAAACCGTCTACACCAATCAGCCATAACATTAGCGCCACTGACATGTGAAGTGTGTAACTGACTCTAGTTACTGTCGGGGGGGGGGGGGCGGGATTTATTAAGCAGCAAGTGAACAGTCAGTTCTTGAAGTCGATGTGCTGACACGAGTCTCATTGGGATGTTCTAGAGTCAGAGCGTCCCCAGAACATCAGCTCTTGTGGAGTGATCCACTCAGCGTTAGACAGGTGGTGTTAATGTTATGGCTGATCCGTGTAAGTCATGCATCACTCTGTTCATCTAGTTTCATCAGCTTCGGCCAAACGTGGGCGTGTCCCTTCCAACTGGCGTCTCTACATCAGGGCAGGCACAAAGCACTTTTTGGGCAACTGCTCCACACCGTTTTGCCAAAATGTCCAAAGATTTGAATGGCAAGTTGTCCTCTATGAGGCGCATGAGCCTTGCTCATAATGGCCCATTAGTGGAGTAGCGCCCCCTAGTGAACAATGCCAATGCAAAAATCTAGCACTTCACTGGACAGTCTCCTGCGATGTAAAGGTCCAAACTTCGCAGGGTTTGACACTGATTGGCTACCAGCCAAATGTTGTGTGAGGTCACCCATAGGGGGCGCTGCCACTGACATTTCAATATTTCACAAAAAACAAAAAACTGAAGCTCAAATTTTTGGTGGGGGGTCGTCACACAGCGCTACGTCCACATTCTTTCAAATCCCCGTGAAGTTTAGAACAAACGCAGTGAAGTTTAGAACAAACGCTCTGTTGCTGGTTTTGACTAAGCCTCGTATCTCCAGAACAGTGACTTGGAACCAAAAAAGACAATATTTGGGCCACAATACGATATTACTGCCATTCTTCAGTGGAGCGTCACATGAGTCTCCGCAGCCGTCCCTGTGACTTGGACTTGCTTTCCAATTTCTGCTGTGACGTAAGAGGGAAAACAAGGCCTTACGCCACCTTGTGGACCTCAGAAGCAATGTTACCAGAGTAGACGCACGTAGGGAAAGTCTATCAAATACATTTTAGGAATAAATGATTAAAGAAATGAATGAATGAATGAAAGTTGGTGCTGTGGTGAAAATAAAATTTTCGTGCTGAAAAACATTGCAACGGATCAACGTTTTTCGCCCACCTCTGTTCACAACAGCGGTGAATGGAACCGGGCGTCCAAACAGCTGCCTCTCTATAAGTGTTCACACGACTCTGACATCTCAGTTTTGCAGTGATGTTTTGGTCTAATTCTCATTTTCTTAAAAGTTCACTCATGGCGGAGGGATACATGCTGGGCGTAATAAGGCAAAATAGTCCCCCAAAAGAAAGCGTAGGGTTTTTAAATTTAGAATTATCATTATTCTATATAATCTGTGTGTGTATTTGTGTATGTTTGTGTACATGTGTGTGTAGGGGGAGTCGTATAATAAGTAAAAGGCTATATTTACGTTGGAGACGTCTGGTTCCATTCACCTCAACTGTAAAGAAATGTGAGTGGGTAAATATCTCTGTCATGTCTACAATTAACCATATCGCATCCACACACTCGGAATGACTTTGTTTACATGTTAACAATTTGATGCGAATGTTTAATTTGGAACATTTGGCGAAATTTCGTCTTAAACGCCTAAAAGTTACGCAACCGTAAACAATTAGGAGCTGTTCATTCAGCGGAGCCGGTCTGTGGAATAAAGGTCACACACACACACACACACACACACACACACACACACACACACACACACACACACACACACACACACACACACACTCTTTCACTGTCTCTTAGCGGCGGCCGCAGGGCAGAAGAAATTGGTTTCTCCGTGTTTCCGGTTCGCAGACCGGGTTCCTGGCTCGCGCCTACAGAACCGACAGCCGCGAGCCACCGCGCTGCAGTTTTCGCCGCAATAACGGACCGAATGCTCCGAGCTCCCCCCCGTCCTACCTGCACTGAACCCCGGCGAGAGATCCGACCCCTCAGGCGAGCTGCTCCAACACAATCCGTTCCAGCTCGGGACCTGCTCAGACTACTGGGCCTGGGGGCGGGGCTCGCGCTCAGCTGAGCGCATGATTTGTTAGAACGGCCCTGAACGATGACCCTCCAACCAATGAGGGACGACCCGGAACATGAAGCGGCCCAATGAAAACCGCACACACACAGATACGCGCATAGAGGAGCGTTACGTGAATAAGGCTTTAGGCCGTGTAGGATACACACACACACTTACACAGTATATACGTGTATGTTTGTGTAGATACACACACACACATTTATATATATATATAATTGCTTGATCATATTTTTATTGTAGAATTTCTATTATGTAGTGTTATTTATTTATATTCAAAATAAATAAATAATAATAAAATAAATTATATATATATACAGTACAGTAGTGTATTATGAATATATATATTTTTTATAAAAAAATTTAAATAGATAGATAGATTTTATTAATATTTGTATATCTGGTATTTTTTATTTTTTAATGGTTGTGCTAAATAAAATATATTTGTATTTATTTTTTATTTATTAATACTTATAAATCAGGTTTTATCTGTATTAATGGTTGTGCTAAATAAATTATATATTTTTTTTAATCAATATTTATAAATCTGGTATTTTTATGTTTGTACTAAATTAAAGATAAATATATTTATATGTTATTTATTAATATTTATTCATCATTATTTAAGGGTTCTGCATAGTTTTACATATTATATCTTTCATTATTGTACACAGAATAATACCACTGGGGTGAAAGGGCGACCCCCAGAATGTTCAGAGACAGACCCGCAGCCTTATCGACTTTTCCAGCTGAAAGAGTCATATCAGTCGCTCCGTAAAGAGACCTGACAGAAAATCTGTCTGAAGGAAACGGTTGGTTTGGCTATTGACCTCCTGCTGCACCTCCAATCTCGCCAATCAGCGCGCGGACACCAGCCCAGTCTTCCGCAGCCCTCATCCCTGCAGCTCGGCCACTGGACGGCAGATGTCGCTGTTTCACAACTTTTGCAATATTCTCAGCGCGCCAGGCAAAGTGGAAAATAACAGAGGAATCAAAAGCGCGATATAATGGGATCTCTTTGGTGGGCGTGGCCTCGTTGTTGATTAGAACCCTTTTGCTGCATCACGAAAAGCTCCACTGCTATTTATAGTTCATCCAGAGTGAGGGTTTAATCTGGGTACAGCTCGCGCCACGTGGACCAGGAGGATCTAGTAAGAAAAGACCATCTGTACTAAAACAAGTGTCATTTCCTTTACAGTCTAACAGTGTACATCAGCCTTCCGCTCAGCGCACGTCCGCCGGCGCAGTGTCATCAGCAGATCCAACTGTATAAGGCCTGGAGTCATGAGGGATATATATTTCCCAATCCCAGTTCGGTTTACTGCACCCAACGCCCAAAACCAGTACCCCAGAGTTTCCCAGTTCCACACGTTTCCTAATTCTATACATCAGAGTTTCTCGGTCCCAGTTTTTTCCCCCAGAGCTGGTTCCATACAGAATTTCCCAATTTCCATATATTTACAATTCCATAAAGAAGTGTTTCCAAGTTCCATACACCAGTGCTGCTTCAGTCCAGCCCAGTTCAATTCAACCCAACCCAACCCAGCCCAACCCAATTCAATCCAATCCAATCTAACCCAACCCAACCAACCCAATCCAATCCAACCCAATCCAATCCAATCCAATCCAATCCAATCTAGTCTAGTCTAGTCCAGTCCAGTCCAGTCTGATCCAATCCAGTTCAGTTCGGTCCAATTCAATGCAATCCAGTTTAATATAATCCAGTCACATCCAATCCAGTCCATTTCAATCCAATCCAGTCCATTTCAATCCAGTCCAGTTCAGTTCAGTTCAGTTCAGTTCAGTTCAGTTCAGTTCAGTCCATTTCAATTCACTCCAGTCCAGTCTAGAACAAATGACGTTGAGCGAAGTGATTGACTAACCAGTGAATTACCATGATTACAACCAGTTCACCAGTTCACTAGTAAACTAGTGCACCAGTCAACCAGTTCAGCCGTTCAACAGTCATCCGGCTAACCAGTTCACCAGTTAACGCACCGTTTAGTAAAGCAGCGCGTGGCTGATGAGCTAATTGATCGACCAACCAATGACCAATGAAGTTATAGCGCAAGAGGCGGGGCTTGTCGGAAAACGGGTGGGGAAAAAACCCCAGCTCGCCCCGCCACCAAGCGCACAAAGCGCGCGGAGCTTCCTCCAGGTCCCCCCGGTGCTCCCGCCACGTGACCCAACAGCTGCCGTCGGCTCGAGAGAAACCAGGCAACGCTGGGGATCAGCTCACTGCCTGTCCGGAGTTCACGTGCGCACGCTCGCACGCTCGCACGCTCGCGGCCAGCGGCGCCCGACAGCTCCGCTACTCGCGCGGTCGCCTCGCCTCTAGCAGCGAGCAGCGCGCGCTCTGTCTCCCGGGGAGACCTCGGCCACACTACTCCAGGCGAACTCAGCGCGCGCCTTCCCCTTTGTGTGTGTGTGTGTGTGTGTGTGCGTGTGACTGTGAATGTGAGTGTGTGTGTTGGCGGGGAGGCTCCGAGCATGCCGCTTCGCCGCTGAGAGGGACACGGTGGCCGCCACGGTGGAGGCGCGCGGCTCGCGGATCGCCGCGCTCCTGCAGGGGCTGGGATGCGCGCCTGGCACGTCCCGCTTCCTCCCGGGCTTCGGGGCTGAGCAGGAGTCCGCGGCCCCGGGGCGCCGGCCGAGGAGGACGCAGTCCACGCGCAGCAGGATGCCCGTGATGAGGGGACTGTTGGCGCCCCAGAACACCTTCCTGGACACCATCGCCACCCGCTTCGACGGCACCCGTAAGTAACCAAGAGAGGGGCGCAGCGGCGCCTGGAGGGGCTTTGTCTGGGGGATTCTAGCGGCTTTCACTGAGATGTGTCTGGTGGGCTTCGGGTTTTCGGGTTGTTCTAGTGGGCTGTGGGTTGTTCTAGTGGTTTTAGTGGTTTTCGGGTTGTTCTAGTGGGTTGTTCAAGTGGGCTGTGGATGGTTCTACTGGGCTGTGGGTTCTTCTAGTGGGCTCTAGGCTGTTCTGTTGGCTTTAGGATGGTTCTAGTGGGCTTTGGGTTGTTCTAGTGGGCTCTAGGCTGTTCTAGTGGGTTTAGGATTGTTCTAGTGGGCTGTGGGTTGTTCTACTGGGCTGTTGGGTTTTGTAGTGGACTGTGGATTGTTCTAGTAGGCTGTGGATTGTTCTACTGGGCTGTGGGTTCTTCTAGTGGGCTCTAGGCTGTTCTATTGGGTTTAGAATTGTTCTAGTGGGCTGTGGGTTGTTCTACTGGGCTGTTGGGTTTTGTAGTGGACTGTGGGTTGTTGTAGTGGGCTGTGGATTGTTCTAGTGGTCCATGTGTTGTTCTAGTGGGATGTGGGTTGTTCTAGTGGGCTGTGGGTTGTTCTACTGGGCTGTTAGGTTTTGTAGTGGACTGTGGGTTGTTGTAGTGGGCTGTGGATTGTTCTAGTGGTCCATGTGTTGTTCTAGTGGGCTGTGGGTTGTTGTAGTGGGCTGTGGATTGTTCTAGTGGTCCATGTGTTTGTTCTAGTGGGCTGTGGGTTGTTGTAGTGGGATGTGGGTTGTTCTAGTGGGCTGTGGGTTGTTGTAGTGGGCTGTGGGTTAGGGTTAGGGATAGGGTCGAGTTATTTCTAATGAGCGTTTGTTTGGGTTCTTTGAGACTGGCTTTAGGGTTTCCTTGGCCAATTTTGTTTGTTATTTCTGTTGGACCTGATTTGAGTTCCAATGTTCTCATGGGTTCTTGTTCTTTCTTGTGGCCTTTGGATTATTCTGCTTGGTTTGAGGTTGTTCTAGTGGGTTTGGGACTGTTCTTGTTTATTTTAGTAGGCTGTAGGTTGTTCTAGCAGGCTTTGAGTTATTCTGGTGGTCTTTGGACTTTTCTGGTGGGCTTTGGACTATTCTGGTGGGCTTTGGACTTTTCTGGTGGGCTTTGGACTATTCTGGTGGTCTTTGGACTTTTCTGGTGGGCTTTGGACTATTCTGGTGGGCTTTGGACTTTTCTGGTGGGCTTTCATTTGGGTTGTTCACAATCTTTCTTGATCAATACTTTGTGTGTGTAAGTTCTACTGCAAGGCGGATGCATTATAAGCGACCGTGTCTGGGTTTTTACCAATATTCCGTGAGCACTGTGGGTCATTCTGCTGGGCTGGGTTGAGTAGTTCTAATAATGATTGTGGTATTGTGTCCATTGGAGACCCCCCTCCCCCTCCCCCCCGGGGTATTGAGTTGGCCCGGACTGGTTGGGATCAGTTTGCCTGACTGTATTCGGTTGATCTCGACACCTTCTGCCAATCAAACGAGACGTCCTGCCATTTTTTTGCAGATGGTCTGCAACACTGGAGCCGTTCCTGTTGCAGTAACCCCCCCACCCCCCCACCCCCACCCCCTCACCTGACTGTGGAAGTGAGGGGGGGGTGTGTGTTACTGCAACAGGAACGGAGGGTGTGTGTGTGTGTGTGTGTGTGTGCAGATATAACGCTTACAATGCCATGTTGCGAGAGGACGGGGGCCACGTGCGCCTGCCTCCGACACTGCGATGACATGTCGCTCGGAACTGAGCGCGAGCACTGCGTCAAAAAAGGCAGCGCGTGCACACGGACGGACGTGTGCGGAACCGGGGGGACGGCTCCCCTCAGAGTGTCGCTCCAGCGGCTCCTCTGTCCATGGTGCTGAACCTGGCCGACCTGGGAAGGCAGGCGGTGGTCGTAAGAAGCCGACGCGCTGAAGGAGCCACTACCACCCCCCCCCACACACACA